>JAODUE010065002.1:0-16256 GCA_027564755.1 Amblyopsis hoosieri | reverse complement strand
ATTACTGTAATGTGTGTGTAGAGTGTGTTGTGTACTATGGTACTTCTGATATGCAGGTGTACATGCGTGCCTTATTATGTGTGAATGTATGTATGTTTATGTGTGTCTGTGTGTCTGTGTGTCCACAGGTGTACCATGTACAGATATGACATATGTGTGTGTTGATGGCACGTGTCTTAAGAAACCAAATCCTGAGTGTGACTTCGTCAGTGACTGCCCCGATGCCTCGGACGAGAAAAAGTGTGGTGGGACAGAATTCATTAATTTATTCCAAAGGCTTACTAATTAAAACAAAAAACATCTTGAGCAGACCGCATTTACTGTAATAATGATCATGCAGATAACTTCTATCCAATTCAAGTACTCAAGACCAATAGTGATTCATAGCGACTGATTCATACTGAGTCATTTTCTCTCTACATGATTGATTTTACACATTGTTGTGTGTGTGCGTGTGAACTGCCTCAGACTGTGGCCTGAGACAGTTCTCCAGCCGTATAGTGGGCGGGGCTAATGCTTCAGAGGGGGAGTGGCCATGGCAGGTCAGTCTGCAGGTCAAAGGTCTGCACATCTGCGGAGGGACGCTCATCTCTGACCAGTGGGTGGCGTCAGCAGCCCATTGCTTCTATGACGAACGGTAAGCACAGGAGAGGAGGAATGTGACGTTCCCTTTGGAACAGAGTTGCCTTTTATTGCAATGTAATCCCTAACACCTCCAGCGCTAATGCTCTTACCAAGTTAAGCTCTCATGCCATCGCTTCATAATGATTTCTACAGTGACTTTTAGCACTAGAAGTTTAGAACGATCAAAGAATTTGTATTTTAAAATCCATAATGAGTGCCACGCTCTTCCGTAAAAGTGTGTTTTTAACGGTACGACTTTGTGGTATAGTGTTTATATAGTGTATTTTCTTCACATCACCGGGTGAGGGCAACAACTTGGTTAGTGTTCATTATAATGTGCCTGTCCTCACTGATAGATCAGTCACTGATCACATATTCACATGATTTACACACATACTCAATACAATAGAACATTCTCCATGAATGGGCAGCAGGCGGTAATATTCAGACAGACATGTCATTTAGCGGGCACACGTATCCAAAGTCTCAAGCATTAGAGCAGATAGGGGTGCACAGCTCCCAGCTGTGCGTGGACCACCCTGGCCCCCCTACTCATGCAGCCCCCCCGCACCACGGCAGCCTGTACGCTGCCTCGCTGTGGACGGTGTACCTGGGCAAGCTGCTGCTGAGCCGCGGCAGCCCCACGGAGGAGGTGGCGCGCGTCAGGAACATCCACCTGCATCCCTACTACGACCAGGAGACACACGACTACGACCTGGCACTGCTCAGGTTGGACCGCACCGGCGCCGCCCTGCTGGCCAGCCATGCACGCCCCGCCTGCCTGCCCCCGCCCACGCACCAGCTGGAGCCAGACCTGATCTGCTGGGTCACGGGCTGGGGCGCGCTCCGGGAGAGTGGTATGGATATGCACCCGCTTATAAGGACGTGTTGTACTGTATGTTATGGTTAGGCTCATTAATTAAAGCGGCCACTAGATAGATGTCACCAGCGTCTCAGCCCATGTACCTTTCCCCCACACACACACATTAACTAATATGAACATGCGACTGGCCTGGCTATATATCATTTTTTATTTTACACTTTATCTTTTAGTTTATTTTATAATTAGCCCCAACTTTTATTATTGAAAATAATGTTTACATTTATAACAAATTATTTATTGTACAGGTAATTCTTTGTTATATTTTTTTACCTGATTACATTCTCATTTTAAATATATAAACTTGACTTGACTTGCCAGGAACTTTAACACTATACATTTTCAATTGTTTCTTCATGTACTGTACCATGTAAAGCACATTGAATTGGCGTGGCGTACGAAATGTACAATACAAATAAAATGACCTTGGCTAAATACTGTATATACTGTAGACAAATATATGTGGTGTCTCTGCAGGATGCTATTACTCCACTCTATTTTTACATAGAAAATGGTTGTTTTCTGCTATGTTAACGTTTAATGTACCGTATATATATATATAATCTTTAAAGGTATAGTCTATATGAGTGACAGTACTACTGTAACAACAGTTAAACTAGTAGAATAAAATCAATTAAAGCAGTATATGGAATGACATCATATAACTGTCCTTCATGTACGCTGACAGGCAGTGGCAGTAATGTTCTTCAGAAGGTTGACGTGCGTCTAGTCAGTGAGCAGGCGTGCGTCCGCTCCTACGGCCACGTGGTCACTCCCAGGATGCTTTGTGCTGGGTATCGTCAAGGAGAGAAGGACGCCTGCCAGGTATGAGGACGGGACAGCACGCAGACACACACACGTACAAATCCTAGCTATATGTAGCCTGGTGTAACCAGACCCAAAAAGAGTCTGGACCTGCTCCACTGGTTGGTTTACAGTCTTATGGGTGTAGACATCAGATTCATTGTGAAACTACTGGAGCAGCTGTAACAGTGGCCAGACGGTGGCGCTGTGCAGTAAATTACATACAGCTCAGTCTCTCCGACAGCTCAAGAATGCTCTAGTGATGGATGCTAAAGCCGTTGGGCTTTAGCCTCCCTTGCTAAGGTGTTCGCTCTGTAATCTGTGGGAGCAGAGTTCAATTCGGACAGACCTCGGTCACACAAGTGTTTGTATTGCTTCACCTAGCTCTATAACACCATTTCAAACAAACGCTTGGCAGAGGCCAGCTAGAGTGAGGATTAACACCGCACAGCTACCTGCGTTACACGTTACACTCACCCCCCTAAACCTCACTCTCATCCGGGTCATGGCACCAGTGTGACGGAGATCGTCTGTCCCCCTCGGGGAATCGAACCCCGATCTCCCACGCAGAGAGCGGACGCTCCTACAAGGCAGGCCAATAAACCATGGGCTCTGGCCTGCGTCGCCAGACCGTCCTATGAGGTGTCGGAGAGTGAGGATTAACACCGCACAGCTACCTGCTGGCCACCGTTACACTAGCACTGACTGTTCCTCTCTGTTCTCTCTGTCAGGGGGACTCTGGGGGTCCTCTTGTGTGCCAGGAGGCCACAGGTCGCTGGTTCCTGGCCGGGGTTGTGAGCTGGGGAAAAGGCTGTGGCCGTCCAGAGTACTATGGTGTTTACACTCGCGTTACTAAATTCTCCAACTGGATCAAAGAGGTCATCAATAGCACAATAGACCCATAGACCAGGCCATAGAGTGACCAAGGTGATACTGTTTTGTTTTATGTGTGTAATGTATTTGAAATCTTTTGTGCTATACGTTTATAGGCAAAATGCAGGACTTTGTACTGTATAAGACAGAATAGTAATGATATGTAAGTGCACATTAAATTACAACAGCTTTTAATATATTTTCAGGTAAAGTCTGATGAATATTGGGTAATTATAAAAACTGAATATATTGGGGTGTATCGGTCACAGTCACAGATTAAAGTTGTGACATGCTTTGCTTGGCCTTCGTTAGCTAGTGAAGGCCAATGGGTACTGTGTATGACACAAATAGACTGAAACTGCATGTCTATGTAGAGACATACATACACAGATAAAAATTGCAATAATGTATGTGTATAAACTGTATTGAGAGGCACTGACAGATAGCCTACTTTCTCTTCCATCTCTAAGCTTGGGAGTGGTGCACATCTACAGTACATAGCGAAGCTGTAGGGTAAAAACCTTGTAACTCCTATTTTAGCAATTTATAGATTTTCTTATTTTATTAAAAATAATGGGTTTGTGAACCTGGTCTTGGGTAATGTCATTTTAAATCTAAAAATAAAATGCATTTGTGTTATTCTAAATATTTGGAATATTTGTTTTTAAAAACTGAAAACCACAAGCCTCTGCCAATAGCTATTGACTATCATGCATGTTAAACAGAAGATGCACACAAATTTATGCTGTATATGAATCCCTAAATAAATGTTTATCAAACTTTGTTTATTGTGTAATTATGTGTTAACTTGGATTAATTAAGGTATTATAGTGACTTTCTAAATCTAAAATATGTAGCAAGTCAGTTCACATTGGTTATAAGTTCAGGCCATTTGCGATATGTGAATGCATGTTTTATTATTCATATATTATTTATTTGCAGACAATTTTATTAGCAAGATATAAGAAAATATTATTATTTTACTCAAACTGCTTAGGTTATGTGATTGTTTTAAAATCCGTGTGCTGCTGTGATGGTGTCAAATCTACTCGATGGTCATGGTGCTGCTGAGCTGATACGTATTACATGAAATGTACAAAATATAGATGTTTGGCTTCAGCTAGATGGCGATATGCCCTGCAAACAACCATATTTAGTTTTCCGGTGCACACGAAGAAGAAGGTCAATGGATTTACAACATTCATTCGCAATTTAAATAAGAAACAACAACAAAACGATATTTGCAGTTTCTGTATCATCTAAACTAAGTCTAAATAGTCGTGTTGTTTTTGTGTGACCTGTCGAACATGCATAAACTCATCTGAGAGTACAGTTTCTTTCTCATAGTAAAACGCATGTTCTTTTATGATCACGCAAGGCAATAATTAGTATGATTATAACGTCGTCTTTTGCACCATTACGGCTGAACCACCTTATAAAATGCAAACGCGTTTGCCTTCATACTCACCTTCGGAGCTGGCATGGCAGTAGGACCCCTGTCCAAAGCAACGCACCTCCGAATAGATGCTGCTCCTCGGAACAACAACAGGAGGTGAGAGTGAGATTTGCACCTAGTCCAACGGGTAAGCTCCCCCTGGTCCCAACAAAACATTCCTCTGTACGTGTCTATAAAATACACAATAGGCACAGGTCAGAGAAGCTTGTGGTATTTGCGCTACAGGTTTCTTACATCTCGGTGGCCTCCGAACTGCTCTCTACAATTACATCTTCGCTAAGAGGTATGGCGGGTCATTCATCCTGCGACTGGAGGACACTGATCAAAGCAGGCTGGTGCCAGGTGCAGCTGAATCTATAGAGGACATGCTGGAGTGGGCAGGTACCAGACTCTGGTCTGCCGTTGTGGGGCGCTGGTCTATTTTATGTCAGTGTACTGTGACCATTTAATGACTGCGCATTTCTGTATTGTATCTAACTTCTCAGGTATACCGCCAGACGAGAGTCCTCGCATAGGTGGCCCAGTGGGCCCTTATGTGCAGTCTGAGAGATTAGACCTCTACACAAAAGCTGTTCTTCGGCTTGTGGAAAGTGGGCATGCCTACTACTGCTTTTGCAGCACGCACAGACTGGAACTGATTAAGAAGGAGGCACTGCGCGGTGGACAGACTCCTAAGTGGGTGTAATGTCGCACATGTACTCCACTAAATCATCACACCTTTATCATTGACGCGTCAAGGGAGGTTTTCCCTAGCCTTGTGAGACCATCCTGATCTTGGAAGCTCCATTTTCTGGAACCCCTCCATGCATAAGCATTTGTCAACCGATTAGAGCACAACCGTCCAATCAACAGATAGCTGAAGCTTTCCCCCAAGATGACCACAACAGCGTACGTCATACGTTTCGGTTGTCAGCGCACTAGCTTATGTTAAGCATTCTGATTGAGTGAGGTAGGAAGTCCAATCATATGTAAGGAAGGTTGATTGACATGTTTTAGCACCGCCGTTATGACAAACGCTTTTGAATTGAGAGGTTCCAGACTGATGGGTTACTCACGGCAAACTCAAGCTAGCTTGCGAGATCAGGATTGTATTATGAGGCTAGCCCCCTTTCCTTTCCGCAGGTACGACAACAGGTGTCGGCACCTCCAGCCACACCAGGTGCAGGAGAGGCTGTCCCAAGGAGTTCCGCGCGTGGTCCGGTTCCGTCTAGAAGAGGGCGTGGAGGCTTTCAATGACCTGGTATTCGGCTGGAACCGCCACGAGGTTGCCCAGGTCAGTCACAAATGATCTACCGGTGCTTCCATGAGGCTATGGTCTGGTCATCTGTCACCGTATCTGACTGTGGCTCATATCCTGCCAGTTGGTCACACCTTTGGTCTGATGTATATGCCCTTAGGATCAATACATACAAATAAAAAGTTGACATAAGCTTAAAGAAAATATACAGAAAAAGACACAAACTTAGAATATTGCCACTTAATTTGTACTTTTTCTTCTAGCAAATATGTCCTGGTATTTAATTGTGTGTATATATAATAACATAGTTAGCCCTGATGCCATGCTGCTGTCCTTAGTCTAACATAATGTTGGTTGCGTGTGAAACCTGGTGTATGATCACTTTTACTATTATTGACACATGTACTGTTTGTGTGTCACTTTGGATTAAAGTGTCAGCTAAATGCTGTAAATGTAAAAAGATGTTTATAGGTATACACAATGAAGGATAGAACCCTATAACCATCTATTATACAGTACATTGCTCATTAAACAGCTGATGTATGTTTTATCTCTATGTAAATGATGTGTCCTATTGCATTGTATCGTGATACAATCGTATTGTGAGGTCCGTATGGTCGTTGCCAGTACCCAGCCCTAACATTCACCGTACGTACCCCATGTCTAGGTGGAGGGGGACCCAGTGGTGCTGAAAGCCGATGGTTTCCCCACCTACCACCTCGCTAACGTAGTGGACGACCATTACATGGGCATCAGTCACGTTCTCCGGGGTTCCGAGTGGCTCATCTCCACATCCAAACACCTCCTTCTGTACCGCGCTCTCGGGTGGCAGCCCCCGGTGTTCGGGCACCTTCCCCTCCTTCTGAACAAAGATGGCAGCAAGCTGTCCAAGAGGCAGGGGGATATCTTCATCCAGAGCTTCCGGAGAGATGGGGTGCTGCCAGAGGCTCTGCTGGATATCACCACCAACTGTGGCTCTGGGTTCACGTGTGAGTGACGGAGACATTTAGATGACAAGAGAAGTGAAAGGCAAGATGAATGAGGAAGGGCATGCATGTGTGTCTGTGTGTGTATGCCTCTTACTTGTTAAGTTATTTGACTTCATGGATTTGTTTATTGTGTTAAGTCTATTGGCTTTATATAATACCATGTCCTGGGCATGTCAATGTCTTCATGTAGCCAATCGAATAGGACGGACGATAGATGAGTTGATCGCTGAATTCAATCCTTCAAAGATTACAACCCACTCAGCTCTAATGGATCTGGAGAAACTCCCAGAGTTCAACAGGTGTGCCAGATAACACATATTCTAAAATTGCAGTCCCCCCCCCCCCAAGTTAGCCTCGTGAGACCATCTTGAACTCGCAAGCTTCAATTTCATTATGCAGCGAGCCTCAGTCTGGAACCCCTCAATGCAAAAATATTTATAAAACAAACAGCCAATAAGTGGCGAGCTTAATTCTTTTCCCCAAAATGATGACATGACATAAGCGTATGTCATACGTTTGAGTTCACAACGGCAACCGCTATCTTATTTCAAACGTACTGATCGGGTCCCAGACTGATTCCCGTGGCGAAATTAAACGAGCTCACAAAGTCTGGACGGTCTCAAAATGTTACCTCAAAGTTACCGTTTGTAAATCGGTAGTTTATATTCTGTATATTTATAGTCTCCATATCCGTGTTGCCAAAGGATCCACCTGCAGCAGCAGATAGAAAGTGAGGAGCACTGTCGGTGGCTGGTGAGAGACCTGCAGGGTCAGATACAGCAGGTCTACGCTGCTGAGGTCCAAGATAAAGACGTTCTCCGTGAAGATTATATCACTCGCATCTTACACCTTCGCAAGGTAACCATGACAATATGCAGTATCAGATCTGTTTATTATTCGTTGTCCAGAGTCAGTGTCTTCACTTTGTCTCTGTATTGCCTCTAAAGAGAAGAGGCCTAGCTTTTTTTGTTTGTTATTAATCATGGCAACTTCACCATGTAAGATACTTTACTGTTAATATTAACATGTTCTGTACAATAGGTGTCAGCAATTGGCCCAAACATAGCCTGTATCTGAATGTATGTACTGTATGTATATACACTTGATGTATATGTACACACACACAGAGCATGTCATTAAAGTATCCCTCTTTCTGCAGGGCCACATATCCTCTTTGAAGGAGCTATTGACCCCATGCTACTCTTATCTGTGGGTGCGTCCTTCCCTCTCATACCAGCAGGTGGCAGCAATCACCTCCGAGGCCCAGCACATTTCCTCATTAGTGCTAAGGTGTGTTAATAATTCTGCACTGTATGTGTGTGAGTGGATGGTTCCTCTAATAAATGGTGTGATTGTGTGTGTTTGCGCGCGCATGCACACACCTACCCTTCTGTGTGAATAAAGGCTAATGAAGGAAGGAGGCGACTTGACAGTGGATCACCTTAATGGAGATCTGAAGACTCTGGCTATGCAGACAAAGACCACCAAATACAGAGAGGTGATGAAGCTGATGAGGTTGGTCCTCAGTGGTCTACAGGTATCTGTATATCAAGTACTAATTACAAGTACTGATTGTGTTCATGCAGTACCGATAATGACATAGAACCAGGCTTTTATACATGTTTGGTTTACTTTGCTTGTGTTTAAAGATAGACATTATCATCAAGTTTTTTAACCACAATGACCTTGCACATGTTTTCATTGAAAAACAATAGAGTAAGTTTGTGATTGCATTTCAGTCGTTGTTGTCCTATTGTGTTCGAGTGATTGCATTAGGTGACTTATCCCTTCTCCAGTCTTCTGATCTTCCCCTTGTTTTCTTATCTCTGCGCAGCAAGGCCCAAGCGTCGCTGAGATGATGGTATCTTTGGGACACACAGAGATTATTCGTCGTTTCCAGAAAGTTCTGCTGCTCTCTCGGACTAGCTAAATATAATTAATAATATATAATAATACTGTACCACAATTATACTGTGATACCTGGTGGTGTCACATTAAGACACCCTGCACTCTGCTGGATAGTTGACTTAATATAGGCTATGGTTTATAATAAAAGTTTTACAATTATTTCACACACTTTGCACTACTTATTTTCTGAACTGGAGTGTATAGGCAAACTCAGGAAACTGTGGTTGGCATGTCAAAACCTTTGAATTACAGTATTTGCCTCTGGTTTTAGAGAACTAATCTCCACAATTTGAAGCAATTCAGCTTCCTGAATGTCTTTTTCTTACCGAAAATGACCTATTCAAATTTGCCCATTTTATATTTTTCTTTTGATGTCCAGACTGGCCAGAATGTATGGAAGTTATAACAAGTTCATTTGACATATTGTAATGTGTGCGTGTGTGTGTGTGTGTGTGTGTGTGGGTATAACTTGAAATTATAGCATAAATTAAAATACTATAGCCTAGTAATTTTATTTCCTGATTTAATCATCGATATATAAATCGGCATTGCCCAATCTACATAGTTCCTAACGAAAGTAAAACATTAAAAAGTACTGTAGGACTAATAGAAAAAAGCGTGCGTAAATGACTGTTGCCACAGCAGAGTGTGACAGTGTCACATGTCATTTCGCATTGCATGACTGGGCAGGACTGCAAATCGCCAGCCTACTAGGTTACTACTCATCTCCCCGATGAGAGGGCTACGAAGTTTGATATATTTATGAATAAATAACCAATAATGGCCACAAGGGACGGCGAAGACACTTTGGAGTCGTGGCTGAGTAAGTATAAGAGTAAACGTTACTTTTATCTTGTTTTTGCTTATGCTAGCGCGACTTGTCAGCCTGACTTTATCCCATGACAGGCTACTGTAATCTTTATAATGTAAATTGCTTTGAGCTCTAGTAATGGTTATAGTTGGTCGATATGCGTGTTAAGTCGCCCAGTCTACTTAAAAAAACAATAACCCTTTGCAAACACAAAAAACGAACTGAACAGGAAGTTTCGCATCAAGCGTGTTTGTGACAAGCGCCTGTAATGTCTACTGTAGCCCTACCTTGTGTGTGTGTGTGTGTGTGTGTGCGTGTGTGTGGAAGTGGGGGGGGGGGGGGGGGGGGGGGGGCCCCCCCCCGCCCCGGCTGCGACAAAGTAGGCTATGTAGTCTCCTGCTTTGTGAACGCGCATTGTATAACCTAATATAAAATAACTATTGTAGCTTGTCATCAACTGCCCTTAAAAGCATTGAATCTCAATCTATACGTTTTTTAAGATCTTTTGAATATTTCCATATATTTTAGCCCAGCAGTGTTCGATAATCTCTTGTTGATTTGTCCTAGACAAAGCCACAGACCCGTCTAACCCAGAAGACAGATGGGATTGTATCCAGGCCTTTTATGAACTTGTCAACCAGGAGTCTGATGGGTGAGATGTCTGACGTGTCCTTGATGTCTTGTCCAATGTTGTGCTTTATTGAAAGCTGTTATGTTAGCATTTAACACATAGCTTTTCGACAATTTTTCTTGTATGTAATAATGTGTTAAAATATGTTATTATCCATCATCTGGTCTCAGTCCACAGGTTGCCACCCGTCTTTTGGCCCACAAAATCCAGTCCCCCCAGGAGAAGGAGGCACTGCAAGCTCTCACGGTAGAGATCTAATCCAACTCCATAGGCCTACTGTACGTGGTTAAGCAAAGACGTGGTTTCCATTAGTGTTCTGACATGGACAGGACATCCATTATTACATCGCTGTCATGGAGTATTTATAAATATGCTCTGCATTCATCTAATTAGTAGAATGACTCTATCCATTCATTGGTAACTAATGTGACAGTGGCTAACCTTTATCACATGGTTAAAATGACCCCTGACCTGATATGCATTAGAATAAGATCAATCAGCAGGAGATGAAATGCCCAAACATGAAGTTTGTCAGAGTTCATGAATCATCTCACCTGGTTTTAAGGGTCACTACTTCCTATCCGTTCTCTGTGGAATACATTTTTTATTTAACATTTTTTTATTACCTCAAGCACAGCTGAGTTTTAAAAAATATGTTGTTGTTTTTTTTGGACAGGTTCTAGAAGCTTGCATGAACAACTGTGGCAAGAGGTTCCACAGTGAGGCAGCAAAATACCGTTTTCTCAACGAACTCATAAAAGTGTTGTCACCAAAGGTGTGTTGAAAATATCTAAGATATATTGTTGTTAAAAAAAATAAGGATATGGGGTCTCTGTAAAGTGAAACTGAAAGCTGCAGCTGTAGTTAAAACACGGACGTGTCTGGGCCTGTCTGTGCAGTACCTGGGCTTATGGAGTCCTGAGAAGGCTAAAGACAGAGTGATTGAGATCTTCTACAGCTGGACACTATGGCTCAAAGATGAACCCAAGATCAGGGAAGCTTACAGCATGCTCAAGAAACAAGGTTATACAAATATTCATATTTTCCCTCTAAAAGCTGTTCCCCTTGTGGTTGAATCCCGCATCACACCTTTATGCATAGTGAGCTGTAGCGTTTGGTGTTTGTGGGGCGCTATAATGCAATCAAATACACTAGTATGATGAACATAGTGTGATAATTATTTTGATCTAAAATTACTTCTGTCTGGCTGCATATCTGAACTTGATCAAAGCATAAACACCTCTCCCTTCAATGCCACAGGGTGCTCCCTCGGAAGCTCCGCCCCACACATTGTAAACACATTGCGAAGGCTAGGATGTTGTTGTTGTGTGCGGTCTGCACGACTTTGTTTATTATTTATTCTCTTAGCACGCACACACAACTGGCATCTAGAGGACATTGCTATGCAATCGCTGACTATACCTTTAAAGCAGAATATAGAAGCAGTGTAAATAATCACAATGTCGTTATTTCGATTTTTTTATCTTTACTACACCGTATTGTAGGGGTGGTGAAGAAGGATCCAAAATTGCCAGACACAATTGTGATGCCCCCTCCCCCTCAAAGAACCACAGAGTCAGTATTTGACCAGGAGGACAAAGCCCAGGTGTGTGTGTGTGTGTGTGTGTGTGTGTGTGTGTGTGTGCTGTACATGTTGGAGGCATGTTGATAACTTGCATGTGTCGGTCTGTTACCCACCTAGATGTTAGCCAGCTTACTGAAGAGCACGCGGCCCGAGGACCTGCAGACTGCCAACAGACTGATCAAGAATACCATCAGAGAGGTATGAGGGTCAATTAGTTGTGTTGCACACTTTGCTCACCTCTGTTGTTACCAGCACAGGTAGGTGCAGGTTGGGTAAACAGTGCTGGAGAACGATTGTTGATGTTTGACGTCAAACACCGAAAACGCATGGCCCTTAGCTCTGCCCCCCACATTGGCTGGAATAGTGTTGTGTGGTGCGGCCTGCACCACTTTGTTTGTGGTCCTGTTTACAGAGACAATGCCGTATTCATTTACAGAGCACACATAAAACAGACATAAAACAGTTTAGTAGACCGGGAGAAGATATTTGATGAATTTGACTAAAGGTGTATTGGATTATAATCGCTTAAGAACACAGTTTTTTTTCGAATGAGCGAATGTGTGTGTGTGTGTGTGTGTGTGTGTGTGTGTGTGTGTGTGTATGCGTGTGCGTGCATGCGTTTGTTTGCATGTTTGTTTTAGTGTAGTTCCAGGGTTTTCACATTTTAGTGCTTGTTAACAACATTTGTTTATTTGTAAGGGTGCTAAAATGGCGCTAATGCTTGTGTGTTTACGCACATCACACGCGGCCCCCAATCTGGTTTTGGCTGTTGGCTAAAACTGCATTTATGTGTTCTAGGAGCAGGAGAAGGCAGAAAGGGTAGCGAGACGCGTGTCTACTCTGGAGGAGGTGGGGACCTTAACCAAGCAACTTATAGAACAACTGGATCAATGTAGTCCCTCTGGAGACCCGGTACAGCAGCGTGAAGACTTGAAGGTACAGTAGCAGAGCCAAATTCAATCATCACCATGATCTTACAGGTTATCATTTAAATGAAACGGGCATTCGCCTAGAGAGGACACAGCTACACAGTGGTTCCATTCATTTTCTGCATGTACTACTAGTAGTATAGTACACTGTAAGGTGAGACAGGCGTCTTCCCCGCTGTTTTACAGGCCCTGTATGAGCGCTGTGATAGGATGAGGCCCAGCCTGTTCCGTCTGGCCAGTGACACGGTGGATGATGATTCAGCGCTGGCACAGGTCCTCGCTGCTAACGACGAGCTAACGCTAGCGGTAAACACCTACAAAGAAAAGGTGGGGAGAAAGGATTCCAACAGCGGAGGTGTATGTGGAAGAGAAGATGACTCAGGGGATAAAAATAATGGTAGGCCTCTGATGATTTTCCTGTAAACAGTGCTGTTTCTGTCTGTTCGTTATCTGTAAACAAAGTCATGTGTGTTCCTTGTTTGGCATTGCAGTGGTCAGGTTTGTTCCTGTTTCATTCTGTGTGGTGTCCTGCCCCACTAGTGACTCCAGTTCCCAGGAGCCCCCGGGAGATCAAGAGCTACCACCTCATTGACCTCTCCGTATTCGACTCTCCACAAGCCAATGCAACACCACGCCACAACACCCCTCGAAACGGCTCAGCTGATTCCCCTCTGGGCTCCTCCCAGGACCACGCAGGATGTCCCAAAGAGGAGCTTCTAGATCTAGGTGAGCGCGGCTCTCTTACACAGTCCTTTCTGATCCTTTGTGCTAGCTTCTTTGTGTTTTGTGTTTTGTTTGGGTTTGAACCACATTTTAGAGAGCATGTGTTCATGTTGTGCATACCACTCTGCCCTTCCCCTTACAGTTTAGGTGCACACAGTTCACAACCCCCTCCCCATTCAGCCACATTCACTTTCATACAGCGTTTTGTTTAGGATATTACAGGTATAGTAAGTGATTGTAAGCTAATACACTTTTTGTCAAATTCACCAAACATCTTCTCACAGTTTGCTAGCTGCCCGTTCTCTGTGAGCGCTGAACAAATAATCTGGTGTTTCTACACAGCCCTGGCTATGTAAATGGAAACACAAACAGTGGTGCAGACCGCACACAACAACAATATCCTAGCCTCCGCAATGTGTTTCCAATGTGTGGGGCAAAACTTCTGAGAGAACACCCTATGGCATTGAAGGGAGAAGTGGTTTTGTTTTCAGTTCAAATATCAACAAGCCTTCTCCAGAATGACTGACTACACCTTTAACGTGAGCTGGGGTGGAAATGGCTGGATCTGTTTGCATGCCACAACACAATGAGTCCCTTTAATAAGTCCCTTTAATGTGTACATTGGTGGGAGTTTTCATAACTTTGCACCTTGTGTGTGTAATAGGGTTGGATAGTTTGATCTTGAAGCCCAGCCAGACTCAAGAGACTGCAAAGACATGTTATGAGGAACTAATGCAGGTGAGACTTGAATTTGCCTTTATGGACACCTTTGTTACTGTTGCTCTGAGGGAGGCTGCTGTAATGTAATGGTCTTTTGTTTAGCTCAGTCGGTTGGAGCTGCATGATGGAGGTCAGCCTGGGGAAGGTGACATTATACTAAGAGCCCGGGGTTGTGCCTCCTCACACTGGACAGACACCTGGTAAGACATACCGGGTAAATCAAGTGCTGTATTATTAATTCTCTCACAGTAATATTTAGAATAAAACAGATTATTTGCACTGACATTTTTCTAAAATCTAAAATATCTTGAATGTACATGGGTTTATGTAATCTCTTATTTTAGTCTATGTTGTTGTGCTGACTTGAGCTTTTCTCCGATAAGGTCTGTTACCCAGAAATGGTCGCCCACAACGCAGAGACAAGTATTTGTGTCTCCAGTGAGATTGGAAGGGAATTGTAATCCGCCACACTCCCTAGCCAATATCTATGTTCCACTGGAGACTATCAGGCCCAGTATGTGTTTGATTGCTTACATCCATCTTACAAGTGTAGTAATGACTAAATCTTCTACTTTGTTATTGCATTCATTCAAATTGACAGTTTTCCCAGGCCCCAGCTGAATAGATTAGGGTTTTCCTGTGCTTGACAGGCCCAGGACATGAATAACTAAACTGCTGCTTAAAGGAGTTTCCTATATTATCTTTTGGTGTTATTCCTCATATATGTTTTTTTTAGTTCATAACAAAACATGCCAGGTGCAGCAGCAAACATGTAATGGGTCCTTTTCTCATAGGTCTCGTACAATAAAAAACACGATGTATAGCTCATGACATTATTTAGTCACATTAAATAATTGGCTCATAACATTTACAGGACCATTTCAACTTATGTATGCCAGAGCACCAGCAATGACAACGTATTGGTTGCTTCACTAGTGGCTTACAGTGCATTGGAGCTTATTTGCTACAGTAGTTTTTCAAGTGACATTGGTGCTTTGTAGGTAGACTGGAGCCTATAACAGTATATGACCAGGGCGGAGTGCATGTATCCCTCCATTTTGCCAAAGACCCTTCCCCAGGAGACCGTGGTGTTGCTGTGGTCATCATCTCTACAGTGAACACCTCTGCTCTTCATGTGAGAGACTTGCTTTTCCAAGCTGCTGTTCCTAAGGTAACAACAACTTACCTTACTCTGTTTCAGTAGATCGTGACCAATGCAATACAGCTGTAATGAGATTTTCCTATAGGGGATTTGTACAGTAAGCCTTTATTCTCTGTCTGTGCTGTATACAGTAATCAGCTGATGTGAAACCGTTAGATGAAGGCTTTCTTATGTATTGATTACCCAATGAACACGTACCAGATTGCCCAATCCACCAATCCACTCTCTTCCCAGACCATGTCTGTAAAGTTGCAGCCGTCATCGAAGACAAGTCTTCCGCCTTACAATCCACTATTTCCTCCTGCTGCCATCTCTCAGGTCCTCTTATTGGCCAATCCTCTCAAGGTCAGTTGAGGTAGCACTCTGCAGATAACGCGTTAGGCACCATGGCTCACTTTTAAAAGTTCAAACACAACGTACACAAACCATTTACATATTAGTGCAGCATTTTGTAGTGTGTTGGTGCAGCCTGTGTACGTATGGTACACTGAATCAGATATCTCACCTGAGGGACCCAATATTATTAGGATGCAGGGTACTAGCTTTTTTTTCTCTGTGTGATTATTAAAATGTTATGTACATATAAAGTGTACATGGTTGCCCAGTGGATAGCACTGTGGCCTCACAGCAAGAAGGTTCTGGGTTCAAACCTGCTTGTCTGCGTGGGTTTCCTCCAGATCCTCCGGTTTCCCCCACTATCAAAAAACATGTCAGGTTCACCCTCCAGTCAGTGCCATGTGACCAGTGACACTGGCTCCAATCTGGAGTCGGTCTGCCCACTGCTCCCTTGAGGGATGGGTTAAATGCAGAGAACAAATTTTGCTACATGGATGTGTAAAAGCACCTTTAACCTCTTGTAAACTAGGCCCTTTTTTCATAAATTTTCCTTGCAAAAACATTCCCTTTCATTTGTAAGGTTTTATG
>JAODUE010064991.1:0-16256 GCA_027564755.1 Amblyopsis hoosieri | reverse complement strand
TTTTATATAACATTTGTTAAAAGAGATTTGAAACCAATTTTGTACCTATTATTGATAATATTAAGGCAGGAGATTTAACATACTGTATGTTTGAGTGGTTACCTACTTAGCTCTGGGCTAAATGAGAACACTGTTACCTAATCTGTTATTGATCAAGGCTCTCAGAGAAGAACCTAGATCAAGGAGACATCCAGGATATGGACAAGATAATGTACCATCCACAGAGAACATCTCAGGTGGCACACAGCTAATATAGATGCATTAACAAACCAGGTTAAGGTACAGGCATCCATTGGTGAGATATTTGACTAGACTACAATAAAGTGAATAGTATAGTGGAAACTAATGTGTTCTATTGCAAAACCTCTTTCAATTTAGCATTGATTATTTTCTGAACACTAGCAAATTCAATTATTAAATGTCCTTTCTGAAGAAATACGGTTTTTAATGGTCCAGCCTCATTTAGGTTAACTAAAGATGACATGGTAAAATGATGCTTCTAAATACAGAAATCACCATAGCATTATACACTGTGGTGCCAAGTTCTCCATAGCTCTCACACAGTAGTGGTGACAAGGCAAACTGGTTTACTGCTAATGACTCATCAGATACCTGTCTTAAAAAGCCTCCCAACAATATCATATGTCATATATTTTATCGTGGGCCGGATATCATTGTACGTCGGGTGGCAAGTGGCCCGCAGGCCTTGAGTAAGAGATGCCCGGGTTGGGTGCTGGATGGCAACCTGTGTTAAAGTGTGGCTTCATGTCTATCTCAGTTCTTTAGACGAAATAACAGACAACGGAATGGTACCCGCCTACACAACATGGTCAGAAATCTGCAGCCTAAACACAAATAATGATCTGCCCCGAAAAAGAGAGAGACCGGGTGCCCGAGAGCAAGTTAGCATAAGAAAGGAGAGAGGACCGATATAAAAGCCAAGAACATAGACAGCTCTATAAATAGTGATCTCACAGCCTGTGAGGACAGTGAGTGAGACAGACATCAATTTGACAGGAGCACTGCTATCTGCTAATAGATAGAGTCTTTGCACAAGCAACTCATTTGTGTGTAGACCAAACCTACAATGTCCTGCATGAATCCATTACTAGTAAGTGAAAATGGTGCGCTATAAATAAGAAAAATTGCTGTTATTCAGGAATGCTGCATAATAAATTATTTAAACACATTTAGACTTTGTATTATTCATCAAAAGTAGCCTACCGCAATGTTCAGGAAGGTTTTAAGATTCTACTTTTGGGTCCTTCGTGACTCAAATCTAAAATATTCATGCAATCCTTTGTCACGTAAATGCTATTTGGGGTGCTCTTCAAGCATCACACAAATTCTACATAAAACATCTAGGCCTATATAAAGATTTTGCCAAATAGGCTATAGGCCACTCAGAAGTGGTTATAAATAGCTGTTAAGATTTGTTGTTCAAATAACATCTATAATTAAACCCCTTCTAGCCTACATTTCTCACTTCTCACTTTATTACGTCACACCAAACATTTTGGCCAGTACGCTTATGTAAGATATTTGTAATCTCTATGACAAATAAAGGTTATAATAATCAAATATAATCTTTCTATGCCTTCATTGGATCTTAACGCTAGTACACCATGATCATTTTAATGTGGTTTAGCACTGCTTTGTTTCATATACTTTCATATATGTCCATACCTTCAAAATCATTTAGTTATCAGTAAAATTAATAATTTGGACAATAATAATTGTGCTTGCCTTCATAGTTTTTCATTCCAAATGTATGAAAACATATTTCTTCTGTACAGCAATAGCCATAATAATAAACATTTTGTGCATTACAATCAAACGCCATCCCATTTATTTAGACTGAGTGATACTATATAAAGTAGCCCATTAGATTCAATGGGATTTTACAGTAGGCCTATTTGTCAGAGGTCTCAAAGTGTGTGACTTGACTTTTAAATGTTAAACATTTAAAAGCCAAATGGCTGACACAGACTTTATACCTTCCAGCAGCAGGACTGCCTCATCTCAGACATGCCAGTGCTGAGGTTGTGACTCACCAGGCAAGCACATTGGCCTTCCCATCGGGGAGGGGTATAAGAAAAGCCTCCATGTCCTAATACTGTAAGAATCTAAGATATGTAAAGAAGAATAGATATGGCATCACAGAGTCTGCTTAGTGGAACAACATGGGCTCTTTAGGCAAAGTGGAGGCTTATTTGGATGAATTTCAGCTACGGTAACTGCAATTAAAAATGGAGATAATTTAAAATAATTAAATTCACTTTACATGATATGAGGCTACTGTTTGAATCAGCTCAGTGTCTCTAAGAGAGCAATATTCTCTACTAGAGCAATTGTCCTGTTGCATGGCAACTGTTTCCACAGAAATCTTTGCTTAGAAACATTTCTCTTTGGTATTCCATATAACAGCAATTGGACAGAAGTGATCTGACTGACTGCAAAAACACAATATATCATTTTAGATGCACATACATGTTTAGGGGATGTAGCTGTAACACTGTAAGTATTACGTGCATGCATAGCCTACTGTGCATTCCATGAAGATACAATCTGCCTGGAATTCCTCTTGCTGTTTTGGGTGGAAACCAGGTACATGAACTGCTGACTGGCTCACATCTGAGACTGCAATATATAGTATTGTATTTATCCAGTTATCATTTGTGGCCCATCAGACATGAAGATATACTGTACTATAACTGGCAAAGGATACATTAATTCAGGTACAAAGGATGAAATCAAGTCATTCTATATTTCTTCCTGAACACGTTTGTTTTCCTTGTCACATATAATCAATTATTCTAATTCTGCTGCATGTACAGTATATCAGGGTGAACTACTTTCCATTGTGTGTGTGTGTGTAGCTTACATAAGCAAATACTGTTCCTGCGTTTGCATTACTTAGTTCACGTTAGCTTATATAGCTGACCCTATCAGGAGTCTATTTCTGGCCTGCGATGCAGATGCTTCTTATGCAGTTGAGGCACTGTTGCAAGCAATCATTAAAAAAAAACTGCAGCATCATACTCCCCCCTCTTCCTTATTACTAATCTATTTTTAGAACAATTGATATGTCTTCACCAATTGGTAACTGTAAGCTATAGGCCTTACCTTGCCTCCCTCTAAACAAAACAACACACTTTGTATTAATACTGTATGTTATTTCATAATTATGGAATTTAAAAAAACATTTATGTTTGAGAATAGTCAGGGAAGTATTATAAACAACTGTGCAGTGCTCTCCGAGCAGACCAATGCATACCATGCATGGATTAATGATGTGGTTTAGGACACAACCTACTGTTTTTCTTAAATCTTAAACTATGCATTATTCATTCCAATAAATGTGACTTGATCTCTGCTGTGTTTTTTAACGTCTTGTCCTGCCATTGCTATAAAGAAGAAGAATCTCCAGGATATGGAAATTGATGCATTGTTGTTTGTTTTAATAAAAGGGAATGTGTGTTTTATTTTGTTATTTTATTTTAGCTACAATGTTTGCACGTTTAATCGCATGCAAAATTTGAGTTTACTCGATTATCTAGTTCTTTCAACAGGAAGGTCATAGCTTGTAGAGACGTGACTTGACTGTAGGGCAACACAAGCTGATTTGGATATAGTGTTTTGCTCAAGGGCACCGCAACAGCTGGACAGATGCTTGCTTCATACTGTATCAGCAGACTGGATACTCAGGGTTGGTACTGAAGGACAGTGATTCTGCAAGCACTGTCATCCAGTTGCCCCATCTGGAAACGCTAAATACTGTCTAATGTCTAAAAACTGAATTTACAATCGCTTATGACACATTGATGCATCAGCAGCTTATTGAAGTGCAAAAGACACAGTGTGTGTGTCTGGGGCCTGGGGAACGTAGAGAGAGTAATAAAGGCAAGCAATTAAATAAGCCAAGGACAAACATTGAATAGAACAATGTACGAGAACTGGCTCAGGGCTGCCATCTAGTGGTCTACTAAAAACAATCACGTTCACCATGAAGGAATAGGTGCTAATAGCTACAGTAAAGTTTGTAAAACCATGGTGGGTCAAAAACAATTAAGTCAATTAAAAATAATTTTGATTGACTTTATTTTATTTTCCAAAAGCTTGCAAAAATATCACATTTAGCACATATTAACATTTCAACTGCACATCCAATATCAGAAATAAATACAATATATAAATACAGTAAGTGTCCTAAACACAACCATACACATTTCAAATTGAAATATCTCATATAGTAAAATGTAAATACATTTTTTGTTTAATATAACCCATTAAACAAGTCAGTGATTAAGAACGTATTGGTTATGTAATCAAGGTAATTCAGAAAGAAAGAAAGAAAGAAAGATAAAGAAAGAAAGAAAGAAAGAAAGATAAAGAAATGACGACTGTCATGTAACCTCTGCACATAGTTTCATGTTAATAGTGAGGGGTCAGGTTACTCTGTGAGCTTCATCCTCACAAATCCTCCAACTCTCCATCTCTGCTTTCGTCATTGAATATTTTCCTGTGGAGGGTGTGGAAGACACATTGCATGCTTAATGTTGTTGGTAATATAACAGCAAACAACTATTTTCAATGTAAGTACATAGTGGAGTAATGGTGTTCTGAGTGTGTGTGTGTGTGCGCGTGCGTGTGTGTGTGCGTGTGTGTGCGTGTGTGTGTGTGTACCATAAGCATTTTTTTTGGTCTGAGATGCAGATGTATTAGTGTGACATCTAGTGGCAGAAAGTCATATATTTACTTTTAAAGTAGGCTACCATAACATTACAATTGATTACATTACATAAAATGTAATACAGTAGATAGTGTTACAGCCATTATGTATGGATACAATATTTGATTTATTTTTTGCATTATTTTAAACACATGGGTGCAGGAAGGCCAATAGTTTAGCTTACCTGCACAGATGGTTTTGGCCGTCATGCAGCCATGCAGACGCAATTTTTTGGTTGTTTGTTATTATTTAATATAAAAATAAACATATGCTGCAAGTAGTCATACTACGCATTACCAGGTCTATCAATCATTCTGTGACTTTGAGTAGCAGCCACCACAGACAGAAGCCAGCCTATGTTTTTTAACACACATCGATAAAAAAAAACGAATCCTGTAAATATTGTCCCTTACCTCAAAGAAGGATGAATATTATGGGAGGAACCCAATAATCCCCAGGTGCCGTTTTAAGAAAACAAAATAGTCAGAATAAATGAGCCAAGCACACTATAATACCAAAGGGTGAAGAATATGCATTAGTTTGTATCATAACCACACACCAAAAAGATATGACAATGACTCATACTCAGTCTGCAGTCGTCACTAGTGAATAGTGAATTAGTGCAATGCCGTGTGCTAGGGTACTTTGTGACTGGGCTATGAGCATTAAAGCTGTGCGGTGGAGGGCAAGAGACATTATATGTTGGTACTGTGCAGCTCTATGTCGCTTTACATGATAATTAGCTGCACCACAGCCCCCACCCCATTCCCCCCCAACAGATCCCACGCATGTCCCATGGGCACTATCAGTTAGCATGGCTTGTTAATGGAAAACAACACCTCCTCAGAGGCCAGTATTTAGCTTATCAGTAGAGGATGAATGTGTTCTGCTAATTCAAATATAGCCTCAGTCTGGAGCCTGGAGCCATTGCACCAAACACAAACTACAGTGCATATTTAGAGATGGCTTCACAGATAGCCTGGTTTCTTGGTTTTTATCACCTTCACCACAATGTTGGGGTTTAGCAATAATATTACAAAATCATAATAATTCCTAATAATACAGTACAAACAAAGGATTCGTCCAGAAGGTTCAGGCTACTTCACAGGCTGACAACAATTGTCTTCAACAATTAAACTCACTAGTTGTGCCAGTCTATTTATAGGACACGAGTTGGCTTTATTTTGCTTTGTTAGCGAAGTTAATCCCATCGCAGGCTGTTAGACAGGATTTAGAGTGTAGAGGATTTACGTAAGCAAACCGCCTGGAGCGGACATGGACCTCTCGGCTCTTCTTCTAGGACACTCAAAGGGATTACCGAAGGAACGTTTCCTCAACATTGACTTCACCAGGATCTGCAGTGGACATGGGTGACTGCTACAGTTCTTATATATATTTGTCCTCAATTGCACTGCCCCCGGAAATCCAAATATTATTTTTACATTTTCCAACAACAACTGTGCATGTACTAAGGGGTGTAGCCTATGGTGTGTGTGTTTGTGTGTGTGAAGGAGGTAGAGGAGTATAAGTCACACTGCACAAGAGACAGGAGGGGCATGTGCTGTCTCACTTTAATGACGCATGTTGCTACCTCTAACTTGACTGGCACACCTTCCAATCTGTGTTGTTATGTAACGTAATTACAAGTTAACATGCCTGTAAGCTAATACCTAATAAGCTAACACGTATGCAAGCTAATATGCGAGAAGCTAACACGTATAAGGTAATACGTCATAAGATAATACCATGGTGATCTCCTGCCGTACACGTGGCCACGACTCACCACAGCGGACAGGCTGGGGATGAGCTTGACGCTGTGCTGCACTTCGTCGTCTGTGACCTCCACCACAGTGCAGTGCTCACTCTCCAGCGGCAGGGGGTCCGAGCCGCTCTGCTTGACCCACCGATGGACCTGCCACCACGCACACACAAACTTTTACCACCATGCAAACTATACAAAGTTCTGGGCACCCTAGTCTCGCAGAGCCAGCCTTTACTTGCCTAAAGTCTGGCACACAATGCTGGGTCAAGACCCGCCTACTTGACATTTTGATTGACATGCATGACGACCTATGACTACATAACTCAATAACCAAGTCGGACGTTAAACAATATACTCAGGAATTAGCTGGGAAAGTAAATGACGCGAGTCTGACTGTTTGCAGGTCTTGTAAATCTGTCAAGTAAGTAGACTATGGTTACTGCTTAAAATCATCAGAAAGACAAATTAGTAGTGTTGTGCTGGAATTACGTGAGTGACAAAACTATCAGCCAATGATTATCTACTACTATACTTCCTGAAAGTTCTGATGAGCTTACAAGTTTGTTAAGGTGACATTCATAGAGGGGTGCCTAGCCTCAACCTCTTCCGTCCATTAGCACTACCTCGATTAGGGGATGCCGCATTATGAGTGGAGATGTGATCGTGTGACTTGCTCACCTTCATCTCAGGAATTGTGATTCTCATTTTGGGATTTTTGTCAAGCATCAACTGGATGAGCTCCTTCAAGTCTTCGCTTATGGCTGGCCTTCAACACAAACCATTGGAATAAATCTTAAGCACAGCCAAATGACAATAGAGCACTGGCAACTATTGCTTAAAACTGCATAGGAAACCCTTGTTTATGGTAGCTTATTAAGTTAAACTGCATTTTGTAGTCTTCCCAAGCCCTTGCCTATAGTGAAATCAACAACAAAACATTAGACCTTAGATTTGCCAATATGAGAGGCTGGAAATATACTGGAGTTACAGGGGTAATGCTGGTGGATTTATGCTGGTAATGCTGGTGTTTTTTGCCTTCCTACCTTTGAACATCA
This sequence comes from Amblyopsis hoosieri, assembly GCA_027564755.1. Taxonomy (NCBI): domain Eukaryota; kingdom Metazoa; phylum Chordata; class Actinopteri; order Percopsiformes; family Amblyopsidae; genus Amblyopsis; species Amblyopsis hoosieri. Next base: position 8,707 of record JAODUE010064991.1, on the reverse strand, counting down.
CAAGTGAAGTTGGAAAATACAGTATATACAAATAAAATAAAAAAGTAGAATAGTCTACAACTGCAGTTTCCCACCAATCTTGTGTGCAGATTTATTTTATTTTATTGAAATCGTGCTGAGCCCAAACTCCTTGCTTACGTTTCTGGAAACTCCACGTCCTTATTCTTGATCTTGTTGTGCAGAGCAACAATGAATTCATCATAAAAAGGGCACTATAAAGGAATAATCATTATAAAATAAAAAATAAAAAACAAGGACAAACTGAATGTTAAAATTAAATTAAACTGCGTGTGTTCTATTGGTTTTTTTATTCGATACAATTTGAAGAGCTTACCTTCCCGTAGACAAAGCAGTAAAGAGTGATTCCCATTGCCCACACATCCAAGGCCTGATCAAACACCCAGATGTTTTGTTGTTTCACACACATACACACACACACACATGCACACACACAGACACACACAAATAAAGTACAAATAATGCTGTAGTATTTTTATAGTAATTATATAGCAATTATATAGTAATTATATATAATAAGTATATAGTCAGATTTATATAGAAATTATACATATAGCAAATATATAGTAGTTAAATAGCAATAATATAGTACTGTAATTATATAGTAATGCAATAAGTATATATTAAGTTTATATTATTTACATAACAATATAAAAAGTATACCTACAGCAATTATATAGTTAGTAATTATACAGAAATATATAATTTTATAGTAATATAGCAATTAGTAATAATAGTAATTATATATAGCAATTTCTCTATAATTAATATATTAATTATTATATAGTAATTAATAACCAGCACTGAAGTAGTCTCTAACCTTTCCACTAAAGAACTGCTCATCATCATTCATCATCTCTGGAGCCATGAAGGCTGGAGTTCCTGCCGTGTTGGACAGAAGGTCATCTGATCCCTCAAACATGTTGCTGACGCCAAAGTCTGCGATTTTCACATGGCCATCATCGCCCAGCAACAGGTTGGAAGGTTTGATGTCTCTGTGGATGATCTTCTGGAAATGCACTGCAGACAGCAAATACAACAGTTGTAACAGATGGGAACACTGGTGAATAATCTCAGATCATTCTGATAGAGCTTGCATACTTCAAACATGTATCGATGTCATGTTTAAAACAAATAAAATATGAAAAATAAATAAAGATTGTCACTGAAAGATGCACAAAGATACACAACGATTCTGTTAGTGGTTTTGCTGATATGCCTTTATCAAGCTTTTAATAAAGACTATAAACGTGTCAGTCCAAACAGTGAAGCGAGCAATGGAGTGAAAATAGCTTAGTAACATTAGATTAATATATAGTTTGTAAACTCACAGTATTCTATCCCCAGGACAATTTCTCTGAAGTAATATCGAGCCAGCTCCTCTGTGAGAGGTGTGATTGTGGGTACTTCCATCACTGGGCTGATGAGCATAGGACATTTAATGATACTGTAATATATGCATAATATATAACATTCATGTGCTGAATATGGTCATTCTGTATGTGGCAAACCATAGCCAAATGTATTAAACATACCCTTTCATCACCAACTCAAAGGCTAGAACACAAATGACAATAGTTTAGTTATCTGTCTTCATAAAACTTTGAATGGAATGAAATGAATGTTTGAAAGCATAATGATTGAATCCTTACCCATATGGAGATTATCTCCATATGGGTAACAGTCTAGGGGTTGTGCCATTGAGTATGCAGGTTTATCAATCAAACAAAAGATACTTTACTGGTTAAATGTGTAATGATTGAAAGCTGTGAATATACAGTACTATTCCTTTATTGCATTATTTTCTACTACTATTAGTCTGTACCATTCCGTTTAAATTGTGGAACATACAGTATGTAGATCTGCCGACAGTGCCCACTATTAATTGCAAAGTAGAAGTATTATTTGCGTAAGAACTATCTTGCTCTGATGTAGATATACACTACACAAAACAAGGTTATCTTAAAAGTAAAAGATGCGTTATCGTATTTTATATGTGACTGTTCCACACAAGCATGTCATGAGCATGTGTGGGTTTGTGAAATAATGATTACTCATTTCCTTTCATGGAAATTATACCCACTATAAAGTTTAGCACTGTCAAAGAGAGCCATGATATCTCACTAACCTCAACTAACTTTACAATGTTGGGATGATCCAGTTTCTTTAGGATAGCAATCTCTTGGTACACTCTATCAAGTGGCCCTAAGAGATTAGGGCTTTGTCCATGAGTAGGACTTCGTCCTTAAATTTACAACAACAAAAAAATAACATTTTAAAACTACATTTACATTTAGTACAAGCTAATAACCATCTTGACTAGGAAATTAATATACTGTAAAATCAAGTTAAAACACAAGAAACATTATACTCACGTAAAAGTCCACATTGCCTTATCAACTTCTTTTTTGAAACAACTTTCATTGCCTGAAAAATATAAGCAAATAAAACTATACTTATTCATATCTTATAAATTGACACATAGTCTTTGAAATGCACTAATCTGGGTTTTAAAGAGTACTATTATATAATAATGTAAACATTAAAGTGTGACTGCACCCCAGCTCTGAGCCTGACTCCACCCACTACAAATTTTTACTATTAACCATTAACATTTCCGTTAACATTTGCATTTGATTACGTATGAGTGTACCGGTGAAAACCAGCCAGGTCGTGGGGTGATTTTTTACAGATAAGACGTGTGGTTCTGTTTTCAGCCCATAAAATGCAGATTTTTATAAAAACGGGAATTTTGCCAATATTAAAACTAGCATTGATATGTCTCATCACAGATCAATCATATTTCTTAGTTTACAGCTCAAAAAACAAATTTTAGGGTGAAGGTACACTTTAATACTGTAGCAGCAAACAGCCATTTTCGATTAGTAACTGCATCCTGTGTAAAGAATGACATCACAATCCCACTGTGTGTCTTTAACTTACATAATACTGTTCAGCATCTTCATTGTAAGCCAATTTGACCACCCCGTATGAACCCTATCGGGACAAAACGCTAGTTCTGTTGAATCTCTCCTGAAACAAGTCAATTATACAAACTTGTATAATACTTAATTTTCAAACCTTTCCAATCTGATACTGCAACTTGTACTGATTGAGCTGAACACAATCCTGAGAAAGGAGAAAGTCAAAGCATAAACAGGGAACAATCTATAATAATGCCAAAGGTCACATCTAGCAACAGTTCCAGCAGACTCACTTACTTCACCATTTGAGATGGACACACGCTTGGTCTCAATGGTGAGCTGCCCGGCGCAACGGGAGCCCCGCTCCTGTAGGGACATCTTCCTGTGCGACGAGGAGGCCCGTGGGATGCCGCCGCCAGGCCTGTATCCACCGGGAGGTGTCAACCGCCTGGAAGTCATATTCATGCTAGCCACCATGTCGGCTAGCTCGGCGTAGTCCAAGTCCAGTTCTGTCCTGTAAGCAGTGTCGGCACTCATAGCTGCAGATTCCTGTTCACCGCAGCTTAATGTGGTTGATGTCACAGGAGGCAGCTGAGAAAAATCAGAGTAGACACCTTAGAGAAGAACAAGGTGTTGTTCTTGTTCCTATTGCAAATAGGGAAACAACCATGCCTACTGTCTACTGCAGCCCTATAAAGCAACAACACTTGAATAGTGTTTAATTCCCTAGGATGAAAAGCCTCGTGCAACAAGGTAGAACACTTGCACATGTCTGAGCTCAACTAACATGCAAGTTAATGTTATTTACTTGCATTTTCTACTGCTACTGTATGGTGGACAGGAAAGAACACTCATATGTGTTTTAGAACTAAGCCTACTATATAGCTTGGTTTGAGATAGTTCAATAGATACTTTTAGTTAGTTAGTTAGTTAGGTAGGTACAGTAGGCTACTTCATTTATCCCCAAGGGGGGGAAATGTAAGAGTCACACTACAGCATTTAAAATCTGTACACAAACACAATAAAAAATATACATATTAAAAAAATAAGTACTAACAATATAGAAAGGTTAACAGGACCATACACAATATAAGACTATAGGCTACTGTATTATTTTATCATTATCAGATAAAGTTATCTTTACAGTTCCTCTTTAGATACATTGTAAATATCACACAATACTTACAAAAGGCCTTGCTGATCTGTTATGATGGTTGGCATGGCTAACCTGCATACTGTATAGCCTATCTAGAGAGGCAATTCTCCTTTGTCCTACTCAGGGCAGGACTTTCTGATGAACCAAGGATAGAAGAGGGGCTAGTAGGATCAGGATTAACTCTGATTATTTAATACAGCAGTGACAGGGTTATTCTGAGTGACACTGGTAGCGTCCAACTGCTACAGTAGGTAGTAATTGAAAGTAGCTCCACCTTCTGACGGGAAGGCAAAACGTCACAGGTAGACTATAATTGTAGGCGAATAGGCCTTTTCTCATTTAGTGAGTCTTCAGGTTGACTTCACCAACATGGGCGTGTAACGGTGGTCGGCTGGTTACCTCACTCTCCGACACTTCAAAGGACGCTCTGGCAACGGACGCTAGAGCCAATTTCATTTTAAAGTAGCTTGTAGAGCGTCCGCTCTCTACACAGGAAAGCGGGTCCAGGGTGGGATCGACCCTGGTTACAAGTGTGCAGTTTAGCAACATAAATCCCTTAAAACCCAAATATAAAATAAATAAATAATCTATTTAGCAATTATCCTTAGCATAGATGTAGTGTAACTGAAATCACATATACAGTATACAGTAACTTTATGGCAGTTAAGTTACAGAAATAGAAGGCTAATGTCAATTAGAAGCTCTTCCTTGGAATTGCATGTCAAGGTGACATTGGATTCTGACAGGATTAATGTTAAGGATATAAATCTACCATGAATAAGACAATGTTCTTAATTTTTTCAAATGACTGTATGTTTGTGATCAATTCAATCAACATCAAAATGTTATTATGCATAACAGTGTTAACAGTGTTATCCCACTTCATCATTGATAATGTGGGACATCATGTTTTCATAACCTGGGTCGTTTGGTTTAAATTCATTAAATGGGGGGAAATATACATTTAGGGACTTCCTGAAGTTGGATAGACATTATATTTTAGAAATAGGCTAACTCTGCTTTGCTGGAGAATAAAATAACAGTTTTAGTGACCAAACTAGCCAGTTTGATTTTAGCTAAATCTAGCTATACCCAAATAACTACCACCACATACAGTATGTTTTAGATCTCCAGCCAAATTAGTCTGATAGCTAGCCCCAAATAATGACTTGGTATAAATTTGGCATGCATAAAGTATGGTGATTTTTTTTATAGTTTTTTATTAAAGACTAATACAAGTGTCCCAGATTATAAAGTGACCTCCCAGATTATCAAAATCAGGCAGACATTATTTGGTTGACAGAACACTATAGGTGTGTAATGTCTCCTCTGGGTATTACATCTAAATTATTTCTTCTTGTGTGGTTAGAAAACATCTTGGGGATTACAGAAAGGTATAATGTGTTGATGTGTTAGACAGATATCAGAAAAGATCACGTCACATCAAATCAAAATTCTAATTCACCCTGCCTGTGTGCTGTGTTTGTGATGGGGACGGGATGCACTAACAAGGTAGGGAACCCAGAATACACTTTTTCTGTCGAATTGAAACTTTTAGACAAAATCGATAGTAGGCCTAATAGGACTAGGCTGAAATAGCCTACAGGCAGACAGTGTGCAACCTACTGTATGTGCTCAACTAGGCCCACTGGACAGAAAGACAATTATCTTGAATGCAAAGGTAGGTTACCTATAACATTTGTGATATTTCACCATGTCAGAGGATTTTAGCATATGTCAACCAGCAACTTAGTCATTGTGACATTTTGGTGCTTAATGCTTGACAAGCTATTGAAGTCCACGGTAGGCTAGCTACTTCTGTTGCATCAGCCTAAGGTCTAAGTATACTACAGTAAGTCTACGTCATCATGGCTTGTAAACAATATGACTAGGGATGGGACGATACAGTATCATTTGATAAAAATAGACGATAATCGTATTGTGTTGAATGTCCATTATCGTGATAATCATGAATATTTTCACAAGTGATTTTAAGATGTATAGCCCACTGCAGTCCAAATGTACTGATTTAATAATGTATTTATTAGCAGCTGCATCTTCCACGCGTCCAGACAAGCACCCATTTCCATTCAAAGTCAAATAGGACAATCAATAGGAAAAACAGAGGAACCACCACCATGGCTGAAGGCTCACCTTGCCCATTGTGTACCCCACACAAAAACATGTAAAACGGATTTGTTGAAATAGCCTACTGGTTTCATGACAGATGGTTACTGTATCTTTTTTGTATGAATCTTTTTGGTTTGAATAAGAGTAGACTAGGCCTGATAGCTATCAGCATCCAACATGCATTAGGGCCTGTCACACTGTCGACCCACACACAAACACACTTGTTGGGGAAAACTGGAAATACCATTTATTCTTTTTATATTCATATCACATATTGTGTTGGGACCGTGGCACATGTCTCTGGGCAAGGTAGTAAATGCCATTGTGACTGACCAGCACCTTGGAAGGTTCTGTTCTCAAATAGATATATTGTGACAACATTCCACTGCCCTGTTTTGGGACAGTCAGCCCTATATATGCTGTGATTTCTCATGTATTGTCAGCGCTCTCTTGAATAAACCTCTTAAACAGACCTGGCTATTATATGGTGTTATTGACTTCATTACTACGTCTAAGCCGCGACCTTAGATACCAAGATGCCTTACAACCTTCTTGGCCGAGACTCTCTCAGGAGGGCTTGGGGTTCTGAACTTTAACATGATATTATTTGGTGTTGTTAATTACTTCTGAAGCTGCAACCTTCAGATACCTGAGAATCCTTACAAACTTCTCGGCTGAGCCTCCCCAAGGAAGTATCAGAATTAATAGACACAACAACACTGACTGACCACACCTTTGGCTTTGGCTCTGTTACATTTACCACAATGCGATCTCGTGTCCATTCATGTTAACTGGCTGGCTGTAAACCTGAGCGCCACTTCTCCCTGCGCGCTCAAGCATCAATTGTTTAGGGATCCGGGAATGGTGTAGCTGCTGTCAGTCGGAGATAATTTTGTTAACATCCAAACTTGGCATGTCAGAGATGCCACAATTTCATGAATTGGATCTCTTGGAAGACGACGAGAAAATAAATCAGATCATCAGATGTAATGAAAAGGTAATAGGCCTAATAAGCCATTGTATAATAGTTTCAGATTTCTAGCCTACAATATGTGCTACCCAATTTTATTAACAGTATGGGCTATTGTAAAATAGACGTATGTTTTAGAAAGGGCATTGTGTTGTTATATTTGCATGTAATGTGGATTTCCAGTTTCAGGAATTAAAAAGGGCTGCAGAGAATATGTTGGTGTCAAATTTTACACTGGCTGAAGCCAGTCTTTCTCAAAAACCAGCATTTTCAAATGCTAAGTTGCTACTAGCAATGAAATATGATGAACTAGAAAAACTTGTCAACATCATTCAAGTCAAACAAGTTCAACTTGGTAAGTAGTTTTATTTTCTGAACTTATGACTGAACAGTTTTTTAGAATTTTTGTTTGAAATGTGTAAAATGTTATATAATTTTAGAGGAAGAAAAATCTACAACTTGTACAACACAGTTGTCTCTTTTGAAGAAAACAGCTTGTGAAGAAAAGGAGTCTGAGGTAAATATAGGCTACTTTTTCAGCACAAGAACACTAATGTTTCTTTATGTTTAATAAACCTTACAGTAAAACTAAATATATAAATGCAATTTAACAAGAAACTAGCCTGCAATTCCTACCCATCACTTTTTAAAGTGAACCACAGGACTAGTCCGTTAATGGTTTGTGTAAGCCAACATACAGTATTCATTTGAATATATCAGTTCATATAACGAACATATAAAACACAATTCATATTTCCAAAAACAGATTCTCTTTCAGAGGTTTGTGGAGGGAAAAACAGCAGTGGTGGATTTCCTGGTTGGCTTTCAAAACAGCCGGAAGTTATACCACATCAGGCAGGTGCTGCTGAAGAAAATCCCAGAAGTTACGGAACTCAAAGCCAAACCACATAGACCCATTGAGTTTCTCCCCAACAGCCAACATTTCTCATCAACTTTTCTAAGCAATTTACCGCCATCTACCAATGGACCACTACATTATGTGTATCATGCGTTATGCAGTCCGAGTCCTGCCATTATCTTACCTCCAATCTCCTATCCGTTCACCCCTCTTCCATTCCAGTCATCATTCCTGATGCCCTTTGGGCAAAGTTTACAGGGTTTACCCTTTACCCAGTTTGATTATATTGAGCCTATATATTCAAGACAGTATGGAGAACTTTCCAGAGGGCCACCAAGGCCTACCCGTCTTCAGAAACTTAAGCCAAGGAAGCATCACTCTAAGACACCGCATTGAAGCCCATCTAACATCAAGGACAACACTGTTAAAGGTGCAGTCAGGGATTCTGGAGAAATATTGTTGATATTTGAAATCTATCAAAAGAAAAAAACGTCCCCCATCAATGCCATAGGGTGCTCCCTCAGAAGCTCCGCTTTCCACAAAGGACAAGCATAGCCAAGACCAGTGTTTCCAAACCCTGGTCCTCGGGGAACACTGCCCTGCATGTTTTAGATGTCTCCCTGCTCCAACACAGCTGATTCAAATGAATG
>JAODUE010064980.1:0-16257 GCA_027564755.1 Amblyopsis hoosieri | reverse complement strand
GGGTTCTATATACCCCCCACGTGTATTTGCAAAACATATTTTTTGATATTGGACCAAACGAAAAGTCTACCCTGCCCCCCCCCCCCCCCACACACACACACACACACACACACATCTTCACCGGCCATTAACAGCGCGTGGAGCCTAGCGATAGCGGCTCAGATAGCATCACCTCGGACACTATCGGCTATCGAAGTACACGCGTCCTTCAGCCGCCCAAAGCATTATCGCTCCTCTCATCTTTCCTCTATCGCTTTCTGACATCCCTTATGTCGCTTTTCCCCCTTCTCCTTCTCCTCCATTCATCACCGTTAAAGTCCTTTCTCTTGTTCCTGCTTGTTTTATCTTTCTCGTCTGTTCTGATGTCCGCCGTGATGCCATAGTGTGTGTCTCTTAAAGGCACACTCCTTGATTGTAGTCCCAAATTCTTCTTGTATAGTTAGGCCAACAGTGACCTCGCAGATACAGCCTTTACTTTCTTAACTTTCTGGGACACAGTGCTGGCTAACTGCGTCAAGATCCGTCTACTTGACAGGCTATTTTGATTGACGTGCAGGATGACCGAACACCAACCAATACTGTAACTCAATGACCAAGTCGGATGTAAAACTTAGACTTAGGAATATGTTGGGAAACTGAACAACACAAGGCTGGGTATTTGTAGGTCAATGCTTCACATTGCCTGCTAACTGCACAACTGTACAATTGGCAACCCAAATGCACTAAACAGTACACACAAACAGAGGCCATATCTCTGTACAAACACACACACACACATGGACATACACACCTCAGACACACATTGAATTCAATTTAAAATCGCTGTCCCTCCCAAGTGCTCTCTTCAGGGAAAAGGCTCAATTGGCCGCTTGGCTCCATCAAGGATTCATGCTAAGTACTAAGTACTACTTCTGAAGACAACTTCCATCACACACACACACACACACACACACACACACACACACACACACATCCACACACAGCAGACCTCCTTCAGCAGGCAATCATGCCCTTGTGGGAGGCTTGGAGCTGCTTGGACGAACGCTGAGTTCTGAGTGGTTGCTTGAGTCATGAGGTTATGTCTTACCCATAACCCCTCCCTGGGCCCTAATCATCCTCCATTACCCTGTGTGTGTGTGTGTGTGTGTGTGTGTGTGTGTGTGTGTGTGTTTATGCATGTGCTAATCTGTGTGTGCGCGCGAATGGAGCGTCCTCGGAAAATGAAAAGGTTGACAAAGAGGTGACGGCGGAGCGAGAGAGGGAGCGATGGAGGAGGCGGTGGACAGGGTTGTCTGATGGGAAGAAAGGAGTGAAGGCAGGAGGAGATGAGGGGACGGAGAAGGAGGGGAGAGAGAAAGCGAGAGAGAGAGAGCTCTTGAGGGTCTCACTCAATTATCTGCCGTCTTTCTCTGAAATGTGTTGAATGTGCCTTTGCAAGCAATATACTTACAGTGATCACTGTACAAATCTAAATAGAATAGTGTGCTGTTTAGTTTACCTTCATATATAAACTCCAAATAGGAGTTCATATAAATATTATCAATGTAACCTACAAGCCAGATGGATATTTAGACACAATCTGGGGAGCCGTCCCATCGAAACTGTTTGTAAAGGGCCGGCATACGCTGTCGTCACACCTAAATCACTCCTGTAGCTGTCAATACGATGCTGATTGGTCAGTTCACAGTTGAGTTGGCAGCAGATTACAAATGACAAATTAAGTTTGTAATTTGACAAAGTATGATATTTTTTATTCATTAGGAGATTATTAGGAATTACCTTCCAACCTTCACATCAATGCTAAATGTGTGAGGGAATTCCTGGTTCAGGTTTGATGAAAGGACCCACAAACCTGTCCATGATATTTCCCACTTCAAAAGTTGATTTTCCATGTAACGCCACAGGTTTTACTGAATAATTTGACTGAGTATTTAAAGGAGTTCAGCTCCAGAACCAAGAATGTGCATAGAAGTAAGATCCACCAGATCTAAATGGTAGCGCTCCACCTCCCTCACAAGCATGTTGTGAGGGAGGTGGAGCGCTCATGTTGGAATTTACCCCGGTAGATGAGATTGTCCCCTTCCTGTGCCTATGGGTTGTGGGGGGGAAGGCTCTGACTGTCATCAACAGCATCATTCTAACTGTCATCAACAGCATAGGGCTCCAGTAGGGGACGCCGTAGTTCCACTAAGAGACTGGAAAACTGAGAGTCACGCATGTGGGCAATGATGGAGATACCTGGAGAGGAGTGATTGGGAGGAACGGCCTCCCTGATCTGAACCCAGGTGGTCGTTTGTTGTTAGAATTTTGTGCTAGTTATGGATTACCTATATCAAACACCATATTCGAACATAAGGATGCTCATATGTGTATGTGGTACCAGAGCACCCTAGGCCGAAGGTCGATGATCAATTTTGTGATCGTATCATCTGTTCTGAGGCTGCATGTCTTGGACACTTGAATGAAAAGAGGGGCAGAGCTGTCAACCGATCACCATCTGGTGGTGAGTTGAGTCAGGGGGTGGGGGAGGATTATGGACAGACTTGGTAAGCCCAAACTGGTAGCGTGGGTGAACTAGAAACATCTGGAGGAGGCCGCTGCCCATGGGATCATCAACTCATACCTCCGGCGGAGCTTCTCTGGCATCCGTGTGGAGGTTAGAGACATTGAACCTGAGTGGTGAGTGGGAATAGTTCAAAGCTTCCAATGCTGAAGCTGCGGCAGAGAGCTGTGGTCTCAAGGTCTTAGGTGCCTCAAGGGGCTGTAACTCTCGAACACTATGGTGGTCACCTGTCGTCAGGAAAGCCGTCCAACTGATAAAGGAGGCCTTTCGGGATATGTTGTCCTGGAAGACTCTGGAGGTGGTTGACGGGCCTGAAGGGCTGCAGCATCTGCCGTGACAGAAGCAAAGCAGCGGGTGTGGGAGAAGTTCGGAGAAGCCATTGAGAAAGACTTTAGGTTGGCACCAAATTGTTTCTGGAAAACCGTCCGCCACCTCAGGAGGGGGAAGCGGGGAACCTTCCAAGCTGTGTACAGTAAGGATGGGACGCTGTTTACTTTACTGAGGAGGTAATTGGAAGGAACACTAGGAACACAAAGCCCCAGGGATTGATGAGATCCATCCAGAAATGCTAAAAGCTTTGGATGTGGAGGGGATATCTTGGATGACACGCCTCTTCAACATCGCGTGGAAGTCGGGGACAAGGCCAAAAGAGTGGCAAACCGGAGTGGTGGTTTCCCTCTTCAAAAAGGGGGACCAGAGAGTGTGTGCCAAATACAGGGGTATCACACTACTCAGCCTCCCTGGTAAAGTCTACTCCAAGGTGCTGGAGAGGAGGGCTCGGTCGATAGTCGAACCTCAGATTTAAGAGGAACAGCCAATTTTTGTAACAAGCATCCGAAATGGGTTTTCTCAGGAGGGTGGCTGGCTTCTTCCTTAGAGATAAGGTGAGAAGCCAAGTCATGTGTGTAAATCTTTTTTTTCGGACACGTCCTACCCGCCAGCCAGATTTCTAAGCATGCATTAGCTACGTAGGCCTATAAGACATGTTAATAATGTAGACATATTTTTGTAAAGCATAAATTATATGTGATATTCTATAAATACCTATTTTTTATAGCTAATCCCAAGGTATGGCAGCTGCATACCAGTGCAGTTAGCCTACCATTCAAATATAAATATATGGCATAAAATAATTTATTTCAATATTCCATTATCTGCAGGGTATGCAGTAGTGGTGTAACGGTTCTGAATCCCAAGACTGAAACCACAATACCAACGATTTTGTGTCGTGGTTCCGGAAGACAGAACCGCGGTCTGCACACACTCGCCTCCAATGGCAGGCACAGCCTGTTGAGCTCTTGTATACAGTTTGTTACTACTGTAGCAAAAGACATTTTTCATTTCACAATTAACATTAGATTAGAACCTATGAGCCTTTCTATAGTAATAAAACAACACCAAGTGCCTTATTAGGAACGCGTGTGTTATCATTCATGATTAAATTAACCCCTGTCATTACAATGTCGGGTTTGCAGGGATTGTGGCAATGAGTCTATTGCTTATCCATCTATACTAGCCGCCTTAAACTAAACAATGTGAAATAATATCACACCTTATTTAAAAACTACAATGTGTATAGTAGGTTAATAAAGGTATAGTTAGCTATTGCAAGCTAATTTGTAAACTAATACATGTTTTGTCAAATATCTCCTTGCATTTCACTAGTTTACGGTTTTCTGTGAGTGTTTTTTTCAAACAGCGCACAGCGTTGCGCACAAACGTTACGCACACACTTTCAAACATAGCAATCTGCAGTCGCATGTGGCAGCATTTATTTACATTGGCTGTCATGTGGCTCTCTCACGTATAGTTTGTGGGGTGTGTCAATACAATATCCATGATGTCCACCAATGAATGAAAACTGTGAAACTGGCAGTTTATTATTAATTCGGTGTCAGGCTGCTTTCTCTTGTAGCCATTGTGGTAAGTGGTCCCAAACTGTTTGTTGTGCTTCGCCTGTTTGCATTGTGTAACGCTAAGCAATGAAGCTAAGGTTCAAAAGGTTCAATAGGTTTGTTTGTCATTTGCAATAACAAGTTATGGCAATGAAATGCTTGGTTTACTTCCTCCCCACAGTGCAAGTAAACAAAAAAAAAGTGACAGTAATACCAGGAGCGTGAAAAACGGCAGCCATCCTCAACAGCGCTATTTTGGTTTAGCTACAGTTTTCTCCTTAGTATTCCAAATTATTTATTAAAAAATGTGTCTAATTTAAACATATCTATAGCAGCAAACAACTACTGTTTTCTATGTAAGGATATAGTGGAATAATCCTACCTCATCTTATCTTTGTTTACATGAGAGCGAGCTGGCACAAAGATATGTTTTGCTGAGAAGCTGGTGCGCTTACCATAGCTAGACATCTAGTGGCAGAAAAGTTTTTTTTTTTCCAAGAAAATTTTGAAATTCTAGTCTACAGAGTGAACATAATAAAAGCCAGAAATAATTCCCAATTTTTACCCCTCAAGGAAAAAATAAAGATATAAACTGAACAGTAGCTCAAAAGCCGAGGTATGAAACTAACCGTGGATTTGGTGAACCATAGTACCCCTAGTATGCAGTGCCTAACCTGCCTATCTTGACGACACGCCACTGCTAAGTTATGAGTCCTAGGTTTCGGTAAATTACTTGAAACCATGATAATACGTATTTTGGCCTCCCCTTTCTGACTCAGTAGCAAGGATGTCCGATGTGTGGGTGTATGATTTTTTGTTTATGGCGCAGGACAGCAACTTTTTTTGAAGCGTGAAATCCTCTATCTCTAATCTCAGGCAGTCATTTATTGCGATTTCTTTCCATACGTAAATCTTCACCAAAACGATTACAATTTGACATCACACTGCTCTGGTTTGTTGCAGTAATATAGGTACTTTGATTGGCCCATCCAATTCCAGGCTTGATGAAAATGTAGTCTGAATGGGAGAGTGACCAGATGTCTGCCAAAACAAAAGAAGCATGAGCTCTCAGATTCATCTTGTTCCCAGGTTAGCATTACTGTATTGTAGTTAAGTGTCAGTAACTACACTAACACAAACACAAACAAAGTGGGGTAGACCGCACACAATAACAATATCCTAGCCTTCTCCATACATTTCTAATGTGTGGGGCAGAGCTTCTGAGGCAGCACCCTATGGCATGGAGACGGTGTTTTTGTTTTGATTGAATACACATACCAACAAGCTTTCCCCAGAATGACTCCACCTTTAATGAAGTTGTTGGTGGTACCTCGGTATATAAGCCCCATCTCCAGTAAAAACAGCAACGTGACCATGCTGTTGTCTTGCAGAGCCACATGAGGCTATGGCAGACAGTAATGATATATAGGCTCGCCGACAGCCGTGCCCTTGTCAAGACACAGGCTCCGTTCATACTGATGGATTGGAAGGATGGCCGGGCGACTGGAGAATGGAGGAAAGAAAGGAAGGAGAGATAAATGGGTAGAGAGGACAGGGCAGAGTGATGGATGGATGGAGGGAGCAGAGGAAGGGTCAGACAGTGTGATGTATAGAAAGGGAGACAGAGATCAGAGGAAGATGGTGGGTGACGGGGCCGCCACGACAGGGTGCCATGACCGCACGTGGTGCAAGTGTGTGTGTGTGTGTGTGTGAGAGAAAGAGAGTTACAGTAGGCTGTGGCTTTCATTTAGGGGACAGTTTTGCATGTGTGTGTGTGGTCTTCACAGGGAGCCTGGGTAAGGTCAAGAAGGTTACGAACTGTACATGTCGTGGATGAAAAATGATTCAAAAGAATGCTGCAGGGAGGTCAAAAATCCTGATCTCCCGTTCTTTACTGTATCTCTACATCCCCCTCTGTCTATCTCTCCTTTCTCGCTGTGCCGTCCTCTTCTTGCGCTGTACAAAAAGGCTGCGCTATTACGAGGATTGAACATGTAGGGGGAGCCATTTGCTTCCTGGAAACTATAGCAACAGCATTATGACTTTTAATGGACTTCATAAGCCCGCACGTGTCATATTTCACCACACTTAAACTTTACCCTTCGCTCACCCTCAAGCTTATCACGTTCCTTTGCTTTTCTGTGCGTTGATTTTTCCTTTGGCCCTCTAAAGAGACAATCCACAGTGTGTCCCTGGTGACCATCTCTAAACACAACTCCAAGACACTCCATCCTGAGAGCTCTGCTTCGCTTCCTCTCTCTCTCTCACTCTCTCTCTCACTCTCTCTCTCATTCTCTC
Source organism: Amblyopsis hoosieri (assembly GCA_027564755.1). NCBI lineage: Eukaryota > Metazoa > Chordata > Actinopteri > Percopsiformes > Amblyopsidae > Amblyopsis > Amblyopsis hoosieri. The sequence continues at coordinate 9,501 of JAODUE010064980.1, read as the reverse complement.
TCCTATCGTCTATTTTTTTTCGTCCTGCTGTCGTTTGGACTATTCTTCCATATATTTCCTTTTCCCCCAAACATGTTCAGTTTCTGTGTTTCTGAGTAAATGTGACTCGGTGAGTGGATTATTGTCACATGCAGTGCATTTATTATGTGTGTGTGTGTATGTGTGTGTGTGTGTGTGTGTGTGTGTGTGTGTGTGTGTGTGTGTGTGTGTGTTTTTTCCCTCATGTTTATGCTTTAGGGACGTCCCTTGTAGTGTCAAGAATGTTACCTGCTAAGAAATAGAACACTCAAGCACCATTTCTCTTTTCCCTCCCCTAATGTAGCCAGCCTAACTAAACAGAGAGAGAGAAAAACATTTATATAAATTAAAAAAAAAAAAAATATATATATATATAATATTTGTATTCCTTAGAACAATTGTTTATTATCATTCTGTACCTGAATGCTGAGAAACACTCACTCCTCTATTCTCCTAGAGCACAAATAGCTTCACACCGTTCTCTGCCTGACCCCCCACAACCACAATCACCTCTAAAACATTACCGTAACGTCCTATTACTGTAACCGTGTTTTATGCATTTATTTTGTAAACTTTAACTTTCTTCAGCCCTGCGGTTAATACTCGGTGCAGTCTACAATGTGGTTAATAATTGTGAAATTACATTGGCCTACACTACGAAGAAACCTGAGGTTATAATGCAATAAAAATCCATAATAATTCCACAAACCTAATAAGATACAATTGAATATTAAATAACAAGGGCAATTACTGTTAAATGTAAGGTGTACACAGCAAACTTCCAGGAGTAGGCTACTAATACTCTATGTTGTGCACTTTAGGCAATGCGTGCCTTTCCAGAAATTTGCCTCCAAGCTCCAACAGAGAAAACCCTCTAACACTCTTTTGAACTTTCCTGAGCACATATTATTATTATTATTATTATTATTATTATTAATATTATTATTATTATTCCCCCTGATCTCCCAAAGTGAGAGAGAACCACATTGTTCCAAAACATATAAATAGCTTTCTTAGTAAATAAAGTTGGAGACACAAACTTATTTTATTTTTTCTTTTAACTGAGTCCACCTTCCAAAGCCAATCTTTGTCCAACAGTAGAAAGCAGGGAAGTAAATCTTTACTAATGTTCTTCCATGCCTTTCTTCAAACAGGCCTTCGAGTAGAAAGGACTGTCGTCTTGGCTGGTTCTTATAGAGACAGACAGCATGGCAGTAAAAAGACACTTACCACAAACCATATGTTCGCTTGAACACATTTGCCGAAATTCCTCAAGATGCAGACAAACTGCAAATTCACACAATACTATTTAAAACACACGTGTGTAATGTATCTTACATGTAATATCTAGCAAACCACTGTACTCTTAGATATCAACACAAAAATGTAGTAATTCAGTTTCACAGCCATACAGTATAGTTCTGTTTCTAAAAATATAAATATTTCTGTCCAGTCTCGTCTGTCTATGTATTTGAGAATGTCAGTCTTCTTTGTTCTCCGCCTTCTCACTGTGTTACTCTGTTCGTGTGCCATGACAAAACACAAAAGCAGGATGTGTTTTACATGGATCACCATGTTGTCCCTTGGCACTATGATGCATGTGTGCTGGTCAACTTGCAGGTTTGCATGCATGTCCTCTGTGCGTGTTTGTGTGTAACTGTGATTGAGGTGCACGTGTGTGTCCAGCAGTGTGTGTGTCAACAACATAGATGGACACAGCTGTTTGCTTACCTCTTCCTGCAGTCCCCCGATGACCTTAGAATGACCCGGAAGTATTTCTCAACATCTCAATCTAGCCCTTCCTCTCTAGAGCCAGTCCAGAGCTATAGTCTTGCAGGCTTGGCTGTCTCTCTCTTACACACACACACACACACACACACACACACACACACACACACACATGCTCGCACGCATACATGCACACACACACACACACACACACACTTACAAGTATGTTTTTGAACTTGTGTGTGCTCCGACGATCCTTAGAGAGACAGAAAGGAACTGTGTAGAAACACACACAAACATGCACAAACAAAAGATATAATTAACAGCCTCCAACATTTTCATAGAAATGTAATGAAAACCTTTCCCTTAGTAATGCTGGTATTTTGTCTACACATTCAGTACATCAAGTGTCTACATTCCCAGAAAAATTCACCAGTTTACTGAATAAAAACACCTAACTTTTTCCTTTTATATACTATACCGGCTTGATGCTTGAAAACGTACAGTATGTTATTTATCACATTTGAAAAGCCTCCTTTTCATGGCAGGACTTTTGGAGACAAGACAGATATGCTTTCATGGAGACCGTCACTGTCCCTGACCATTGTCTGTCTACTAAGTTTCCAGCCCTCTTATAAGAACTGCCTCTTTCAGACTCTCCTGTGAACAAATTAATAAATGAGCAGCACTAAATTAATAATAATATGAATAAATAACAAATGGTGATGTGACCAATACGAGTGGCCCACTGGATAGTGCGTTTGTGCCAGTCTTTGCGTTTATGTTTGAGCATAGTTTAGTGTTGCATACTTTTGAACTTGTGATTTCTATGTGTGTGTATTTGTCCAGGGGCAGGGGTGGAGAGCAGAGCGCCACTCGTGAGGCCTTGTCGGAAGCCGAGGCCTGGAGCTCGCCTGAAGGCACAGCCCGTCTGGAGGAGCCCTTGGCTGGGCAGCAGCTGAATAAAAGATGGGAGACATGTGTCAGTTTGGAAGCTAAGCGCGCTGGGCATAGGATACTTATCTGTACTGAGGACAAACAGATGCTGAAACAGACAAGTTAGAAGTGTGAGCTACTTAAGAAAGAAAGAAAGAAAGAAAGAAAGAAAAAAGAAAGAAAGAAAGAACATTCTAGCAACTTTACTAAATAATTCTATAGGCAACAATATATAATATAATTATAGATGAACCACTGAAGGTTATTTTTCTCCCACCATCTCTATCTGAACATTTCCCCTTTCTTCCTTTCTCTCCATCAGTAAAAACAGGTGTACTGTATGTGTGTGTGTGTGTGTGTGTGTGTGTGTGTGTGTGTGTGTGTGTGTGTGTGTGTGTGTGTGTGTAAGTGTATGATTATGAGTTGAGTGTGTGGGCAGCAATGAGTGTGTGTGTGTGTGTGTGTGTGTGTGTGTGCGCGTACATACTTTGCATTTGAATGGAATCTGAAGAGCTCTATTGTGTTTCTGTAGCTCTCTGCGCAAACATAGCTAGTGTTTCGCAGACGCCTTTCACACCTCCTGGAGTGTATTTGTGCACGTGTGTGTGTGTTTGTGTGTGAGAGAGCTAGTGTGCACTCAGATGCATAATCAACCTCTGCAAAATAATAAGGACGTGGGCTGTTTTATCAGTTATGATGCGAACATTTAAATCTGTCTTGGTTATGTAGCTTTTCATTGTTATCACTCACACCTGAGGGAATCATGCTAGCTGAGAAATGTTTCATAAATTCAAACCAATATAAGCTTATATAAAGCTTTATTTTCTAATAATTTGTTGCTATGCAACCAGAATTATGAATATCTACACAATATCGGCAGTGACAGACTGATTAACGTAATTGGCTGAGGAAGGTGATTGCTAAAATGATTTGTGACATATTCAGGTTTGGCATATAGGTCGTCCTCCTTAAGGTCTTATCTCAAACAGCTCCACTCATCTAGGCTGACCCACCAGCCACACGCTTTACCAGCCGACACTGCCAAGGGCCCCATCTATCCACCCACCCACCCACCCATCCATCATCCAGTCGCTGCTTCTAGTGATTTGGGGGCCCTAGGCAGAGACTGGTTGAGGTCCCTAAATAATGTATTTACATTTTGAGCCATACAGGCAAAATCTTCAACATACTTTACTGTCTTTCTTTATGGTTGATTGGGAATGGAAATTATGCTTCCTAAGACACTTGCATTGCTGCTGACCCTTTCTGAAGAGAGTACATAGTGCCATAAAATAGTTTTGTGTGTTTTCTTTCTGAATCACAGTGACATTATAATTTGTTGACAGACCAAAAGCACAGTACATTTTCAATATTGTAATTGTCATCATCAATGTAGCCATAGTGTACATCAGACAATAGCAAAAGAATGCAGTTTTATATTGACAACATGACTAAGCATTTTGACACAACTGAGCAATGTGTTTGTCAACAATGACACAAGCAATTGACATTCTGATGGCAATGACATGTTCATTGATGTAAAAATGTGCTATTGACAGATAGACTAAGGATTTTGAGCAAGTTATGAGCTTTTGCCGGAAAAACTTTTTTGTTGTTTGTACGAATTGTTTTGAGAAATGTACAAGCCTGTTTGCAGCTGTTAAGACTGGATCGAAAAATGTACCAAAGTGACTGAGAAATACTGTAATGTCCTGGTTATGATTCTGTTGCTTTATCTTCCTCCATTCATGTCCTGGTTCTGGTTCTGTTCAGTTCTCTCTCTCCCTCTTTAATATCAATTGTTTTCATTCCACCATTACTAAAATTTAATTTTTTGAGTGGATTTCTATCTTGGTATAGACAGTGGTAAAGTGGAATCAATGAATCACCTCTCTCTGGTGGTGACTGTTTGTGTTGATAGTCCATATTGCTAATGCAATGCTACTAACATTGTTGGTAGGAGAAAAAAAAGTTGTCACCTTTGGGAGGATGGCAATAAAATATTTATTTTCCTCCGGCTTCCTTCTTTTTGCAGCAGCGCTAACATATAAGCATTTCATTGTTAACAAAGTTTGCTATCTGTCTCTAGTCTTGTCTTTTACTGTAGGTAAGCTACCTAACTTATTTCATGCTGTTGGACTGAGAAACAATATGGGACAGACCATTTGAGAAAGGTAGGGGGGTTCAGGTTTGTTTCACACATGGTTACTGTAATGGAAGACAGGAAATTATTTGTGTATTTGTTTGGGAGAAATAATAATATGAAAAATAACAGTATATATAATTAATATTTTTGTATATATTTTCACTGGGGCCCTACATATTTTTAGGTCAGAGGCAGCTGCCAATCTTTGCCTAATGGTAGTGCTAACACTGCCATCATCCATCCATCCATCTACCCATCCATTCCAACACATCAACCCACACGCCCATCCATCCATCCATCCATCCATCCATACACCCACCCACCCATATATCCATCCATCCATCCATCCATCCACCCATCCATCCATACATCCATCCATCTACCCATCCATCCCTGAATCTCTCCATCCATCCACCCACCCAGTCCATCCACACATACATACACCCACTCTACATCTATAGCTCTCCCTCTGTTAAGTCGATAGGCACTTTGGAAGACATGCTGCTTCCCAGTCGAACGCAGCAGCAAGACTCCTGAGTGGACGGATTGCACACATGCACGCACACACACACACAGTGTAGGCTTGAACACACAGAATCATGCACAGATCAATGTGTTTCAGTGTTTTACACACACGTACACACACACACACACATACAGTACATTAAGTGACCGAGGTGATGCCACTAATAATAGAAGACTGAACATCACTGTTTGTTCACTGAGTGAAAAGACCGCCGTGCCACTTAATAAATATGAATAAATTACAGAGGAAACACAGGAAGAGCTGGAGAGAGAATATCAGACAGATTAGCAACAGGTTGATGAAGAGAAAGAGGTAAACATAAAAAGATGAATTGGCGGTTGTTTGTTACATGGTGAAGCTGTGTGTGAAGTAGCTGGGCTGGGCGAGGTTATCTCGCTCATCCACAGTGGTCGTTATAGCAAATATTTTACATAAAATTTCAGTGACACACATTATCTCTCTTACTTTCTCTTTACTTTCTCTTAAGCCACAATGCTCTATGCCTGATGTGTGGTGATGTGCTTGTCTGGGTTACAGGTGTTTTAAAGTTTGTTTCACCTCGCTGAAGTGCTGTAAAGCAACACAACCCAAAGTTCAAGCAGAAAAAAAAGAGAACTTTAGAATTTTAAAATAAATAATATATACTGTATATATGTATACATTTTTTATACTCTACGGGAACCATCACCTTAACGGGATGGTTTGTGTGTCCCTATGACCCTGAGAGCTGTGTTGTATGGAGCCTTGTGCAAAATGGTCTCAGTCTGGGGCCAGACTAAAAATGTTTCAAAAGACCCTTCATGGAACAAGGAGAAGTTACCCTGCCCGGAAGAAGCCCGGGGCAGGGTAACTGGGCCTGGCTCCAGACGGGGGCCAGGCCCCCGCCCCCGTATATAGTCCAGAGGAAGGGCTAGCTGGTGAGTGCCTGTTGGCTGAGTTTGACACGAAGCCCAGCTCAAACAAGCAACATGGCACCATCCTCCTCTTTATCCTATGGGCCCACCACTCGTGGGAGAAACTGTGGGGATCATGTGTGGCTTTGGGGATGTGGAAGGTCACCTCGCTGAAGGAGTCAGAACTTGTGCGGGAGGTTGAGCGCTACCATCAAGATCTGGTGGGGCTTACCTCTATGCACAGTCTTGCTTCTGGAACCGTTTTCCTGGATAGGGGATGGACTTTATTAAACTCTGGAGTTGCCCAGGGTATGAGGCGCTGGGCAGGTGTGGGGATACTAACAAGCCCCTGTTTGAGCGCTGCTATGTTAGAGTTTACCTTGGTGGACAATATAGTCACCTCACTACACCTACGGGTCTGTTTTCTGTGCATATGCACCGAACAGCAGTTTGGAGTATCGGCCTTCCAGGAGACCCTTAATGGAATCCTGTATGGGGCTCCAGTAGGGGATTCCATAGTTCTGCTGGGAGACTTCAACGGCAATGATGGAGACACCTTGAGAGGTGTGATTGGGAGGAACGGCCTCCCTGATCTAAACTTGAGTGGGCATTTGTTGTTAGACTTCTGTGCTAGTCATGGACTGTCTATAACGAACACCATGTTCGAAGATAAGGATGCCCATAAGTGTACGTTGTACCAGAGAACCCTAGGCCGAAGGTTAATTTTGTGATCGTATCATCTGATCTGAGGCTGTATGTTTTGGACACTACAGTAAAGAGAGGGGCAGTTGTCAACTGATCACCATCTGGTGGTGAGTTAGGTCAATGGGTGGGGGAAGACTCTGGACAGACCTGGTTAGCCCAACCAAGTAGTGCGAATGGTTTTTGAGGAGTTTTTTGAATATGTCCAGGGATGGAGTGTTGCAGATATCTGCAGGGAGGACATTTCAGATAGTCGGGGCTGCTGCACTGAAAGCTCTGTCTCTGAAGGTCTGGTGTGGGGAATGGAGAGTAGGCCAGCTTCTGAGGATCAATTGCTCCGGGGTGGGGTATAGGGTTGGAGGAGGTCAAGGAGGTACTGTGGTGCAAGGGCATGAAGGGATTTGTAAGTGAGAAGGAGGATTTTGTAAATAATGCGGGTCTTTTGTGTGAGCCAGTGAAGGTGGGTAAGGGCTGGGGTGGAGGCCAGGTCTTGGTGCAAGTGAGGACCCTGGCAGCGGAGTTTTGGCCATACTGGAGCCTGTCCAGGGCTTTGCTAGGGACCCCATACAGAACTAAATTACAATAGTCTAAACGGATGTTTATGAAGGCATGTACTGTATGAGGGTTTCAGCCACATATGAGGGTTTCAGCCACACATTATGTTTTCCATATCACACACACACAAATGCTGTTGCCTATCAACTTATGAAAATATAAGCTGCGCAAACATAAGGAACTAAACAAAAACAGTAGGCCTATATATCGCTATCCCCTTGTATTCATATTTTGGACAAATATAGCCTATAGACTCTCCCAGAATGCACACATACCAAAATGACTTCTAGCAATAGCCCACATGATCACAACACATACTATGTAAAAACAACAGCCAAAATCATGAGTTGTTTTTGGTAGTCTTAAGACGAATACATTTGACGTACATGTCAAACTAGACATTTTGGCCCTAACGGCATTCCATACAGTAGTGACCTCGCCAATCCACCTTGCGACCCTTTTGGGGAGTCCTGAGTCCACTTGGAACCTCTGTTAATATACATGCATATTTATAGTTTAGCACAATGCTGACAACAAATGGGAATAAATTAGTTCAGACAGCACTGAGGTCTCAGGCACAACACAGCCACAGGCTATGAAAGGCTAGCAGTTAGCTATACAAACACAAACGTATGCATTTTTAAGGGATATTTATACATCTGAGGATAATGAAGATATTCTTTGAACGCTCATTAATTTTGCATACAGAAATAGTTGACACAAACATAAGGAGCTAAGATGCTGAGATGCTAAGATGTTCGAGCACTCGTGTGTCGGCTTTGCTCAAAGCCAAGTCCAAGTAGGCCCATACCTGCACCTAAAATAGCCATGCAGGAGGTGGGGTGGAATATGATGAAAACACTGCCCCAATGAGGTCCTTTTTATCCTGTCCAGGAGACAACGTAAGAGTTACATTTAGAAAAGTATCCACTCTGGAACTAGGTTTGAAAAGCCAGCTTTCTTCAGTCCGCGTACTCCGGTTTTGTCTGGACGCAAGGCCAAACGGAAACAAAATATCTCAGTTTGGCAAAAACTCAGTTTTCATCATTGTCGTGAAGACAGGGCCTTAAACCTTTAGACAAACTTTACCCCAAACCTTACATTTGAAAACCTTGCTACATTCTAGAAGGATGTTGTGGGCATAAGAAACCTAACCTGACATGGCAGAGGAATTGTTGTCACGAGTCCATCTGGGAAGCTGTACATTGAAACGGTTTGTAAATGGCTGTACTTTCCAAAAAATACTTGGCAGTTGATTTGATGAATCATCTGGTCGTTTTCGCTGTCGGCACCATGGTTGGCACACCTAAACCACGCCCGTATAGCTATAAAAACAACACTGATTGGAAAACTACGCCCGTGTAGCTATAAACACGATGCTGATTAGAAAGTTCAGTTACTTTCAGCTACTCGGACACATTCAAAATGATTACGAGGCTTTCCAGACTGATTTTCATTGCGAAATTAAACTGAAGCTAGATCATCCTGATCTCACGAGGCTATAAGAAACCAGCCATGCTTCCAGAAGCCAAAACCCTTGTAATTGTTTAAATGTTTTTTGGGAAACGTTGTTACAGTTTGATACATTATACAACTGAGAAAAAAATATTTTAATAATATCATAATAATATTGTAAAGGCATGAACAGAGTTTAAATTATCAGGTTTTGGGAGAAGTGGTTTATTTAATAAAATGCGCCCTTATGAACGTTACTTTAGCCATTAGACATGTTAATGACTTTCATTTTTTTTCTATTTATCTACATCTACTCTTGGCATCTCTCTCTCTCTCTCTCTCTCTCTCTCTCTCTCTCTCTCTCTCTCTCTCTCTCTCTCTGTCCTGGTGTGAGGTCACAGGCAGCCTTCTTGTAGCATATGGACTTGTTCCATTCCAAGAAAATCTCGGAGCCAGATGAGACCCCCCCCCCCGGGGCCCCCCCCCCCCCCGCAACCCCCCCTGACACCCACCGCCCCCCCCCGCCCCCAAGCCCAACCCGC
>JAODUE010064959.1:0-16261 GCA_027564755.1 Amblyopsis hoosieri | reverse complement strand
CACACACACACACACACACACACACACACACACACACACACACACACACACACACACACACACACACACACAGCAGCCCGCGCTCCCAGAGCGGTGGTCCCTCACCCGCGCGGACCGCCTCGCTCTCCAGCACCACGCGGTTGAAGATGAAGCGGATGTACTTGGAGGGGGAGGGCGTGCGCGGACCCTCCTTGCCCAGCATGTGCAGGATCTTGGTGGCCAGCACCGTGTGCTCACAGTCCTCGATGAACTCGCACAGGTGGGCCAGGCCCGTCTCCTTGCTCTCCGGGTTGTCCTCGATGATGCTGATGATGCAGTCCACGATGGCACGCTTGTACTCAAAACCGCCCTGCAGGGGGCAACAGCAGTCATGTGGTGCACACAACGAAACAAACAGAGAAACAGAAAAAGAAAGAAAAAAAAGGGGAAAGACATTAATAAAATAAAATGATAAATCATCAAACCTAATTGTTTTGTCATTTAAATTGCTTTGCTTTGTTTATTTTATGTTTTAAAATAAGCAAAACTATGATAATTAGAGGGAAATTCTCCAGTTAAAACAGCCTTGTTGCACTCTTGTATCTATCTCTATCATGTCTGTCATGTGGGATGACACACACACACACTATGATGGTTCCCAGCAGTGTTGGGCAGTAACTAGTTACTAGTAGTAACTAGTTATTGTAATACTACTTTTTTCAGTAACTAGTAGTGTAACCAATTATTATTTCCAAAAACGGTAATAATATTACAATTACTAATCCAAGTAATGCTGCATTAATGCGTTACAAGAACAACTTAGGGTAGGCCAAATGAACCAACCTGTCCAATCAACCAACCAGACACATGTTCCCTGCGACTAATTTCCCTGTCGGTTTATCGACATTTTAATCTTTAATCTGGTCGTTGGGAACATCCCTAACTACTGCAGTTACAAACAGGGGCTAGAGGCGCAGGGAGACTCACGTCATCTCTCAGCATGTTGGAGAGGAAGTTCATCATCACGCCGTGCTTCCTGGGATACTTCTGACACAAGGCACTGATGGCCTGGACCACCACGACCTGGTATGTGTGAAAACACAGGCGTCAAACCACAGCAACAACAGGCACACTGACAAACAATCAGAAACAGCATGTTGTTAAGTAACACAACCATACTAACAATAAACTGTATTGGTCTAGACTTGTTTTCTCTATACAGGTAATAAGCACAATAGAGTCTTGTTTATAGCCACGGGGTTGTAAAGACCATAAGAATGGCGTCTGTAATAACATCTGACCTTGAACTCATCGGAGATCTCGGAGACGAAGGAGGAGATCTGCTTCATGAGGCGGTCCACGCTGCTCTCGCTGCCCGTCTTCAGCAGCGTCGTGATGGCCAGTGTGGCGATGCTGCGGTTGGAGTCCGTGATCAGGTTCTCCAGGTCCAGGTTGCAAGCGGTCACCGCAGACGGATGCTTCATCGCCACCTGGTGGCCACACAGGGAATAGCGGGGTTAGTGTTCAAGAATATTTGCAATACAGGAAGACTCAAGATGACACATTCACATTGTGACATTTTACACCTAAAACAGCATAAATATTCAAGATATATTACATGGTGTTGGCCTAAAACTATAATAATGCCATAAAATGAGGCATAGGCCATCTCTGTTGTGATATGAATACAACCAGCTAAGTAAGGCTCTAGTGTGTACCTTGTTGAGGGTCCTGACAGCTGCGTATCTCAGGGCCGCTTTGGGAGAACTGCAGAAGAGCTGCAGCACTGCAGAGTGACAGAGAGAGAGAGAAAGAAAGAGGGGGAGGAATAAGAGAGAGAGAGATGAATAAAGCCCTCAAAGGCACTGTGACAGAAAGCTGCATAAGTTTGGCCGGAAGGTGCTTGGAACGTACCGGACACGGCGGGGGCAAGCTCCCGGGCCGTGCAGTTGGGCATGTGGACGATGGCGGAGGCGGCCTCGTACACCACCATCTCATTCTTGTTCCGAAGACAGCCCTCGATGAAGTCGAACAGGGGACTGTCGTGCCTGCCAGTGTTATGGGGACCAGAATAAGCTGGTGTGATGAGGTTTCACGCGTAACAAAACAAGGCAGGCGGAATTAAGATGGCCGTTACACACTAACTCAAAAGCAGGTATGCGTTTCCTGATGAAGGACATGTGTGTATCTAGGCCTACACTGGTATAGTGTTCATGATACAGTGTAACACAGCCTATCGGAGCTCTTCTGGCCTTACCCTCCCTCGGTCTCGTCCAGCAGCTTGCTGGCGATGCGGATCAGCATGCAGTAGGCGAAGGGAGACTTGAGGCCAGACTTGGTGAACTTGTTGAGCATCTTGGACACGGCCAGACGGTCGTTCTTCCTCAGGTGATACAGCAGGCCCAGGGCATGGTACTGTGGGAGCGGGTGGGGTAGAATGGACATGGGTCAGCTTCACAGCCACTTGGTGATTATGCTGTTAAGACTATATGCTGTCATTACTCTAACTGAATAATAATATTAGTATTATTAATAAACTTTATACGTATAGCACTTTTCATAGAAGAATTGCAGTTCAGTGCTTTACAGAGAAGGATTATATGCACAACCGTGCTTCCCAAAAGAAAATACAAAAATAAAACAGAATGCTGTTTGCTTACGATGACCGGTGTAACATCTGCTAAATGCTGTAAATGTCAACAGCTGTTATAATATCCTAGTTACACTATATATTTTATTAAAAAAGAATGTTCCAGACCTGCCAACCCGGCAAACATTTTTTGAGTACCAGATGTAAGCGCGAAAAGCGACAGTGAACTTGCACCGAACTGAGGTTCTCTCTGAACATTGGGAGGGACAAAGTGCAGGGTCTGGGGTCCTCCCCCAGAATAATTTGAGAATCAAACACTGAATTTTCTGCGTACTGATAAGTTTGTATGGATCAATTTGTGCCTTTTCTGCATCGATTAATGGTGGAAAATGTATCAAACATTAGTTGTGTAGTTAGTAGTGTTATCAAACATTAGGTAGCCTATTGCTTTCAAATTATCTGGTAGGCATAGGCCTATTTCATATTTTCAACACACATAGCCATATATGCTTTACTAGTATGTTCTCTTTTCTTTGGGAGAAGTAAATATGCATGTGACATATTCATGTCAGTGATTAATTAAATAATTATTACAATTAATAAATAAGTATTATTGTTTGATATTCACAGCTCATATGCTCATCTTAAAAACGTTATGCACAGTCAAAACATCTGTGTTTTTGGATGAAAGGCTAAACTATAGCTGACTTAAAACTATAAGTCTACTACACATTTTGGCCAGCGCGCGAACCGTTTTTAATAAGAAAATCACGTTTGGTCACGACACCTTGTCACACAGGCAATTATTGCATACTCATGATCTTCGTGTCTGGTGACAGAAACTCTGTAGGCCTACAAGTAGCTCGAGATGTAATATTCAGTGGATGTGTTGTTTCTTAAATTAAACTAGCCTATGTAAAAAAAAAAAAAAAACATCAAGTTCTGCGTACTTTTATCTCGGATCTCGTACCTGCGTACATAGACAGAATTGCAGTAGTTGGTAAGAAAAATGTGTGCATGTTGGCAGGTCTGATGTCCAGACAAATATGTTTTCACTACCAGTGAATCAAAAGCTCTTTCTACCCGTGTGTGTTGTTAGGGTACCTGGACCATGACGTTGTCGCTAGAAGCAGCCTCCTGGGCCTCATTGACCCAGCGCTTCACCACATCGTAGCTCATCTTCACCATGTGCTGTCGACACACAGAAACACACAAAGAACTGCATTACCCACAAGCCACTGCTTATCCACCCACACACACACACACACACACAAAACAACATGTCCTGTCTCACCAGTGAGGAGACCAGGGCTGAGCTGGATACACTGGGCACCTTGTCCACAATGGCCTGCTTCATGTACCTCTCAATGGCCTGCAGCATAGTGGTCTGTGGATGTGACACAGTCAACGCGTTAAGTTAGGACGAGGCACGGATGTGGAGAGAGCTGAAGGGAACATGAGGCAGGTAACGGTGGCGAAACGTGTCTGCTCACATCAGTGATCCTGCAGAGAGCTCGGATGGCGGGTCCCCTGTACACATCTTCCTTACCAGTCATGTCTTTGGTCAGGCTGGAAAAACACGCCACAGTGTGGGATATGTAGTTTGATTCTACACTTAAGAGACTGCCTTTTAACTACACAAATCATTGTATTTGTTAAGTACAAGTCCTTATATCAATGCTAAACATTCATACAAGCTTTTTAGACAAACCTGCTTGTGACAATGATGACATCCTCTGAGATGTTGGCCATCTCTTTAATGGTCAAGTAGCACATCCTCCTCAGGGTTTGCTAACGGGACAACAAACAAAAAAGCGTCAGAATGTACTCATTTTCATATCATGAAAGAGTACATGTACATAAATAGGATAACATTTTATTTATTGATATTAATCTTAAAAGGTTTAGTCAGCTATTGCAAGTTAAATGTAATCTAATAAATCTAACTATGAAATTCAACAAATATCTCCTTGCATTTCACTATCTTAACGTTCTCTGTGCGTGTTGACAAAATAAACTGATACTTCTACACACACAGCCCTGGCACCGTAAATAGTAATATAAACAAAGTGGCGAACACCCCTCGCATCAACAAAGCCGTAGCACTATGATTTGTTTCACAATGCATTTCGACATGTGAGGCACAGCCGCGGAGGACCACGGAGCGATACTGTTTTGATTCGAGCCCGAATGACTGACCCTGCCTTTACGTATATGTCATGAATGGATCATCACCAACTTACATCATTGGACTGAAAAAGTCTGGTCATGGCAAAGAAGGCTTCTGTAGCCTCTGTGGTCCCAAAGTGCTCACCCTTCACAGACAAGGGGACAGAAATGGAAATAAGTCAGGGATGAGGTAGCTTAATGAGGAACTCAATATTATTGTCTTGTCAACTATCGTCTTTACCTGGTTGAGAAGGTAGATAATCTTGGTGAGGATGTGCAGACATCTTCTGGGATTGATGGGAGTCTCATTGAAGATGCGAGCCTGTTAACAATAACAAAGGGATATACGGTACTGTATTCACCTCAGCAAGAACAGTGAAGTTTCTCTCAGCAGACATATATCAAGTCAAATAGTACCTCCTGCAACACTGCACTTTTCTCCAGATGTTGGAAAGGGTTGGACCCACTTCCTGAATGTAAACAAACAACAACACGTATTAGAAATGTTTCTAGTTTTTGATAAACTCATGGAGATGGCAAGTTATTCAAAAAAGCCACAGCTAGCGGCATTGTGCAGTATTTGGATAGATCAGGCTTGCTGTGTAACACAGCCATAGCACTATGGTAACAGTAAGCACTCAGTTAGCGATTATGAATTGAACACTGTATAATTATAGTGAGTTATGATATATTGACTGTAGTACATATGTATGTAGCAAAAAGAAACCAAATATGCTATAAGGATTTTGAAGAAACATTACACTAGCTAACCAGCTGAAATCATCAGTCTGTGCAGTTTGCTATGCAAAAGCTACATCAGCACAGCTGTCATCTCAAGCAGCAATAAGTTGAAAATACCTTTTGTAAATAAATTGTGATTTTTAACTGCAATACAAATCGAATCATAATAATAGATGGGTAATTAAAAAAAAGCGTAGTCTGGTTTAACAGTGTTAAACTTCATGCTAGCAAGCTAATTAATGCGCTAGCTCCTGAAAACAAGTATCCTGTCAATTTAAATTATATTATGTATTATTAATACGAATAACACGCCGACCTTACCAGATTCTTCGTCCTTCTTGTCAAATTTTTTAATCATTGTAGCGGAATAAATGTCAAGGTTGAGGATAAATGTCGCTCAGCCTCTATCTCGAGAAAGCTACTTCCACGTAGCCGAAAAGCAATGCTTCCTGGTGGGTCCACGTCGACGGAAAACACGTCAAATACTTACACAGAAGCTTCGCCAGAGGCACTGTTGCTATTTTTGATTTGAGAAATTGTTTTATTATTAACAACAGCAGGCACTATTAATATATATATTTACATTCAGGTTGTGTACTAAGGCTATTTTATATATGTTTTTTTTTAATGCTACGAAATGTAGCTACAGTACGACAGGCTATAATGTAGGCTAGCTAGTAGTACAGAGAAGGGCCATGGCTCTTGTCTGACATATTTCTACATTATTTTCCACCTTCGTTCTTTTGGAAGACTTGGCTTCAGCTGAATACATGAGTTGCCTTTATAAATAGTCTACTTAACCTAGTCTGGCGTGCAATTAATTTTACAAACTTGCTAATTGTCCGCCAGAGGGTGCAATAAGCAAATAACCTATAACTCGTGTCAAAGTCGGTTTGGGGCCAAATTTTGATCTTATTAATATGACATGATCATAATAACTAGAAAAGCCCACACTGCGTCAACCATATAGACTATGCACGATGTGAAACCCTTCCATTCATGACAACGTATTGAGTGGCCTGGCTATGCCTATCAGCCAATCTGTCTATTTCTCAAATGAGTAAAAAAAAAGTAATCTAAAAGGTTACAAACTATTTTTATCAATTAAACATTCTTAAAATATTTAATATATCACAGTTATTCCTATATAGGCCCACGTTGCCTATTTGTAGATTAGATTGTAGATTGTAGATAAATCAGGGAATCCCTGTTCGTTTAATCTAAGATTTTCCCTTCAAGCTATATTTTGGTTTATGCCTAGAGCATAAACAAATTAATATTTAATAAACATAAAATAAAAACGTAGACTTGGGCTGATGTATTGTGCCTATAGGGCCTAGTCTATACAGTATAACACCAAATACTCAATAGTAAAATATACTAAATAGGTTAATTTTAAACGGTCGACATTTAGGTATAGGCTATTTCCCCTATAGGCTAAATGCTATATCTGCTTACTTTATTTCATTCATTGTTCATGATATAACACATATGTAGTTGGATTTGCTTTATTTGAGGAAAAATAATCCTTTCAGTACAAAAATACACGCATCTTTAGAACACACATATTCCCATGCAATAACCCCAAAACATAGCAAATTATTCTGATGGATGATTCATGAAGTTTCATAGAGCTGTGAAATAGACTAATAACTTCAGTGAAAGTCTGAAGTTAACATTTCCAAATAAAATGTGTTAATAAAGAACATTTTATTCAGGTAATTATAATAGTCACATTAAAGATAGGCCTAATAGGCTAATGTCGTGACTCTGATGTAGGCCTGTCCATAGCATATATTACCAGTCTGTATTTGCATGTGTTAGGCCTAGATAAGCTTTTATTTAGGCTATATGCTATATTTTATTTTTTTAAGATAGACAATACAGGCTAAATTCCTATGATGTCCATCAAGTGCGATAAAAACGAATAACAAATAACTATGAAAAGCATTTTTCGTTTGCGCTTCCACGCTGATGGGGGCTGAATTCTGTGGGACGGTTGTCCATGCACTCGATCACTTCCTCCGTCCGATCTGAGCCAGGAGGCGCGCGTTGTCCGCAGCTTTAGCGCGCAAGTTCTTGGCCTTGGCCATGTCGAAAAGAATGTTCATGAGGTTAGTCGGGACGTCCAGGGACAGTGTAAATTTGCTCCGCCGGTCACTTTTCGCTCCGTTTTGCAGCATCTTGCTCCGGAGCTTCGTCTGACTGAGCAATCTATAGTTGAGAGGGTTGGAAGTCCTTTTTTCTCTGGACTCGCCTGAGAGGAATTCCGCGGTTTTGAAGAGAGACCCCCATTCGTCTAAGGACGGATAGTTAGGAACGTCGCCGCTCTTGACCTCAGCCAGCACCTGGTTCTCACATGTGATGTCTGGCTCTGTCTGGTATAGACGGAGGCAGATGCTGGACGTCGGTGCGCACAGGACCGAGAGCAGCAACAGTGTTTTCAGGGACGACAGCATGCTGTCCTCTGACACCACCAGAGAAGATCAAAATGGCTTGCCGGTTGGTATGTTTTCTTTCGGCTGAGCCAAATATTCTGCAAACAAAAGTATATTACAATACCAACGCCAAATGAGTCTAATTTAACACGATATTTGCATTTTGCACCTAATCAAATAAAGTATTATAGATGTATACACATACATTAATCTAAACATGTATTTGCGTCAACTTCTAAAAACTTTGCAAACTTAACGATCAATAACATTAATTCTTATTAATGTAACCTATACATACCACTCGTGTTTTATAAGATGAAACGACAGATTACCAGCACTCTTAGACACCATGCAAATAGACAGAAATCCTTATCGACAAGTTTCAAGTTAGTCTTTGGCTGTTGGCTTTAACAATACTTCAAAAGTAGCCTCTATCTTCAAGCGCCACTTGATGTGAGCAGTGCGCACTGACTGATCACGAGTTTGGCTTGAGCTCCTGCATCCCCACAGAATCCATTTAGTAGCAACCCAGCCAACTACAGCCATGCGCCAACAACAACGTCATGCGCTTGACATTTTGTGTCATTTTGTGTCATTTGTGAAATTGTGTAGGCCTACACAATTTCCCGTTGGCTGACACGACCGTCTAAACCTCACTAACTGTAATTCAACAAGCACGAACACATATTGCTGGATTTCATTTGACTGTTTTATCTAATTGCCTTCTGTTTATCTGTTTATTTTGTAAATTACAATTTTGTAGTAGTGTTTGCTAACGAGAATAGAAACAATTGGTCAAAAGGGGGCGTTTTCAGTACCATGGACAGCTCCAGTGGGATATTACCATCAGTGATTTCAATGGTCACCAGAAGATATGTTTTACTGGGCTTAGTAATTATCACGGTCGTGAGTCGTACTAAAATTGGCCAGTGTTTTTGGCATGCAACACACAATGAATTTTATCATTAACCCTTGTATGGTGTTCAAGACCCGTTTATCAAAAGATATATGTATGATAGGTATGATTTATAATTATTTAAACCTCAGACTTCTTGGCCTTGGCTCACTTTCTGTGAAGAACATTTAAAATAAGAAAGTTTCAATGACCTCACACACTGTACACCTCCCCTACACATTTATATTACACACATGATGTTGTTATATTACACACATGGGTAAGTGTAGAGCTGGTGCCCCTTCAGCCTGACCCTCAGAACAACCATCTGCACAACCTCAAGTTAGTGTGAGATGCTGTTGCATATGTTATATGTCTGCATTTCTTACCTTGACTAACTGAGTGAGTGAGAGAGTGAGTGAGTGAGTGAGTGAGAGAGAGAGACGGACAGTGGCGCAGGGAATGTTCTTTAGGTGGGGGGGATGAAAGTGTGAGGAAAATGTCTCAACTTTTAAGCCTGTACAACTATGTATTTAGTTATTAGAACCAAATATGACGCCAGAGTGAAATCTGTCCCAGCTGGGACTTGAACCCCGCTCTCCCGCGTAAAAGAAAACCACATTACAAGGTCGCCACCAGAACATTTTTACAGCTAGCACCATCGCATGTATTGAAGAATTTGAGAGTAAGATTTAAGTAATTTATGGCTGCAGCACAACTGTCTTGATGTTGTTGTTACAGTTATGACATCGACTATAGGCTCTACACTGGTCAACAATCCAACATGATCACTGGTCAACAACACACGCCATTATATATGTGTGAGACCAATCCTGGTGCGCTAAATAAATGTTTAAAGCAAGCCAAGGTAATGAAATCTATAAGAAGTTATAACTAAACATTATCTTAAAATAAAATAATAGGCTGACTTATCCTGTTATAAGGATATTGCTGTTCATGTAGTCTAGCCTACATGTTTGTCATTCACGTGAATTGTCAAGATCGTGCATTGATACTGGTGGAATTATAAGATAGGCCTACAGTAGCTCTCAAAAGCATTTTGTAGTTCTGTCTGCTTCTCTCTGATATTTCAGAACAATTATTTGATAAATGTGCTATTATTTCCTTTGGAATATATCTAACTGTTATCAAATACAATTAGCCTACATGCCAGGTTTACATCTCAAAAGTGTGTGTGTGGGGGGGTAATTTTGTTCTTTACGAAACTGGGGGGGGGGGGGTGTATCCCCCCTGGCCCCCCTGGAGACGGACGTAACATATTTTTATCAATCAAAGTGGCCAGTAGCAATACAAATAAGTGCTATTATATGTATGGATGACGGTGGACCCAAGATAGAGTTATGGTGGACCCAGAGTTCTGCACTGTGACTTGACAGAGTAACTGTTTGGAGGGCGAGATGTTGCACCTTCATTTCTCCTGCATCCGCATTGGAATGACGTGTAGCTACGGATACTGATGCCTGTCATTATGCCTGTCATTATGACCTATTTGCATCAACCCATGCAAATAGGTTGATGATAGGTTGGTGACACACAAATCTGATCACTTTTAAATAACCATGTACAGTCTCTTTAAATCTGATTTGAGAAACAATCCCATTTACCTGCAGTGTGAACATAGCCTAAAGGTGTTCGATGAGGCTGACATGTTGTGTAAACTGATATGAATACTGTGTATACATACAATACATATAATACAATTTCTTAATATTGTTATAATCTGGATTGGTTAATCATGTTGATGTAGATTTTTCCTTTTTTTATGTTTTATCACAAAACAGGGATAGCGCTATTATTTATAAATATTTTCTAACAGAGGTATATGGTAAATATTAACCATATAGCTGTCTTTATTGCTTGTAATTTGGATAAAGTAAACATCATAAAGTCATTTTGCTTAAATTGTTGTGGCTGTATTGCTTTTAACAGGCCAATAACGCTGTGGGTCCACCAGACCCGCAAACAATGGCTGAGTAACATAAATATGAACCCCATACAAGGGTGAAAATCCCCAATGCTAAAATTAATGTAACTTTAACCAAGTGTGGCCTCAGTCTACACTGCAGTCTATCGACATTAAAATGAATGATCTCTTTTGAAAGAATGTGTGAGTACCTGAAATATAAAACATAAATACCTGGACAAACGGGCAGGAAATAACTATATCACTGTAGCGAGAATAGTGTAGCTTTAATAAAGACTAGACAACACTTGAACCACTGATTGGACAAATTAGAGCATTACAGCACTGTTGGTTAATAAATAAAGTCAACTAACATCCTAAAATGCTATTTGGTCTCAGCTTTCTCTGATTCAGTAACTAAAATGTCTTCTCCACTGACAAATATGCAGGAATTTCATTGTTGCATCTGTCTGGTAGAATGTCATCTGAAACTGAAACATCCCCTGCCTTCTGTACTGTTCTGTGTTGGTCCTTCATCTGGCACTGGGCCTGAAAGCACAACACCCCCTGCTGGCTGTACATATGTACTGTGGGAGAAGTGGGTACAGGCAATCAGTGAGCCACCAGGCTCTTACACTTGCTAGGGGAATTTACATAATATACTCTACCCTATGTCATATAGACTGGATGATGGAGCAATGCAGATTATAGTTATTAAACACACACACATTTGTGAATATACAGAACAGAGACAGACATTACATATTTGTGTATGATATCCCAGAGAATACACATGATACATAAATAATCATAATTTTACAAGGTGTGTAATCCAACACTACACTAGCACAGCACTACATTCTCAACATGAACATGAAAATGAACATAGATAATTTTCTTCCTGTACTTGAACTCTCACAAACAGCATTTGAGAGAATGTGACATTTAATTTGATTTTGTATATCTGTAAAACATACATTTGAACTAGGTACTGTAAACATGAAGACAAACTGACCTGAGTCAGCAGGTGATTATGCACATTGATTATTAAGCATATGACACAGCATGTTTCCTAACTGAGACAATTACACTATATACATAAAATAAAAATACAAAAATGTCATTTACAAAAACACTTTTCTTTATAGTGGCAGCAGTTGGTTTCACTTCCTGTGTTCAACACCTGTAGAAATAGTAATGAGTATATTACATATTGATAATGGTTAACTATCAGAACCATTTTGTTTGACGCACATGGTCTAATCCTCTAATACATTTCAGTGGCATCTGATTGGCTCTATCGCGTACCCCTACCTCGCCTGTCCTTCCCGCACGACTTCAGACACTCTTGCCTCGAGGGGAAGCGGTTCTCATTGCCGTCGCAGCCCCCATAGACAAATGGACGGCACTCCCCAGAGTGATGGTGGAAGTACCAGTGGAGCTCATAGTCTGTACACGCCCCCTCTGACATAGGCTCCAGACACCGGTCAGCGACTGATGCTGTGGACCAGTCACAAATGATACTCACTTAAACACAACAGTTACTGGCTAACAGTGACCGAGCATTTGTACTAACACTGTGTATATACCACTGGAATAGTATTAAGGAGAGGACGTTTACAAAGAAATCAGACCGTGTGGTACTGTGTCAACAAGCACTATAATTGTTGATTGGTCTTGATGTTTTATAAAATGGTTTATGTGAATGTATCCCTCCTTTGGTGCCGACAACAGTCTATATATCACCAGCTTCAACCTCTTTCTATGTATTTGTCACTTACAGGTCAATCAAGCATAGACTGTCACTCACATCCTCCCCCACACACACTCACACATTTTGATCCATGGATTACAGTGCAACGGTCTTTGACATTTTCACAACCTAATTAGTGATCAATCATTTGTGCAAAGAAAGCATCTCCCTGTAGAACCAATACAATACCACTCACCTGTGGACTTAAATCCAAATATCCTTCTCTTTTTTCTTTGTCCCCAGCCCAGACACTCTCCAACAGAACCTAACAGAAATAGACCAGCAGGTTTAAGATACCATTCATGGATATAATCGTGTGAGTATGAGATGGTGTTATTTGTTTTGAGACATCATCGTAGTAGTGCTGGACCATTTAGACCATAAATGGACCTAAATGGACCCATAAATGGACCTTTGAAAAACAATCAAAAGGTCACAATGATATTTGAAAAGCTCATGGTTGACTTCTTCAAGGTACTGGGGTTAAGATTTAAATGTATTTTAAGGATAAGGTCATTGAGACGTGCGGCCTCAAATATTTTTTAGAATAATAATAATAAAATACAGAATAGAGTAAATCACAAAGACAAATAACAGTAACAAGGCAGTTTGACAAGACAACACAAAAACATTTAAATAAAACAACATATGCCATTTGATTAACACATAATATTCCCATTGATTCACTTTAAAATACAAATAGGTATTGCAAATGTGAGCATCTACTTCTGAAGTAAGAAAATATAGAGGGCAAACCAAAATTTGTAATGGATCGTAAGATACATTTCTTATAAGTATGAATGGCACATGTGTATTTGAGTAGTGATCCCACAACTTGGAATATTCAGGACAGTAACTTGGGAGAGATCTCTGTTCTCTTAAGACCCTTCACAGGATAAGATAATACATGTAATAAATGGTAGATGGATGACTTCCTGTATTCCAACATCACAGTTGAGTGTACAACACATGTAAATAAGCTAAAACACTGTTCTACTGCTATACCACTGTATTTTTGTCTTGTCAAGCTAAATGTTGCTATCCCACGTGTGGTGGTTAGTTCATTTATAAATGAACATGCCACTGACATTGACGCTGGCAATAACAGGAGAGCTTTTGATTGGCTCATTGGTGTAGTCACCCGGAAACAAAGGGAGGGACACAGCCAGTAAACTGGGATGCAGAGAGACTGTATAGCCTGCGGGTTACATGCACTAATGAGGCTTGTTAACCGCTGTGTGAGCTGTGGTATGAGCTGACTCGCTCTGACAGTGACAGCAGTGCTACTGACTCCCTGCAGAGTGACACTTATCTTCTGACAGGTCTCTGCTGGCTTGGCCATAGTAGCACTGGTACAGTATATCAATTTCTATGGGAGAATTCTAAAACGAAAGTAAAAAATCCAAATAATAATAAAAATAACCCGCGTCAGACACCGCCAGTGAGTGATGCCTTATTAAAAATAACTAGTTCTAAAACTCTGGCGACTTTTGACGAGCGTTGACGCTTTCAGTGGGCTTGGTCTTTATCTTCTGATAGGTCTCTGCTGGCTTGGCCTAGTAGCATACAGTAGTAGCATTGGTACTGTATATAACTTAGGCCTGAATCATGTTACGGTCTTATCATAAAGACACATTGACAAATGACTATAGAAACCCATTCTGATTCTGACAGAACTACTAACATTCAGTACTACAGCTTTCCTGTTTACTGTATCATGGCAACACTAGTATGATACTGCTTAGATAGAGTCTGGTCACCACTTTTCATGGAAGTTTGTGGTTGAAACCAGTGTTGCAGACACATTGTTGTTTTGGTTTGAAACTCACAGGTGCATGCCCTTCCCATGCACAGTGTTTCAAAATAAAAGCGGTGAGCTGTGGAGGAAATGTGGTGTTCTGAGCATGTTAAAACACAAAGAGTACATGGACAGCAAATGGGCCAGTGTGGACTATTTCACTCTGTTTATTTATGCTCTCTATTGTCCCTTGGGGAGCCAGCGCTGCCGGTTTGCATAAAGCATGTCCGTGTAAAAACTGAATTGCAAATGGAAAAGCTTTCATGAATGGGCAGTAAGCTTAATACTTGTATTACCCTTAAATGAGGGATACATTTATTTGAAAATATGTTTGATTTATCTCTAACCAGCAAAGACTACAATACAGCAGGAATGAAAAGGGAACTTTAAAGGTCCTATATAAGATATTTTAAACATTAATATAGCAGCAAGCAACTATATTCTATTTAAAGGTATAGTGGAGTAATGACGTCCTTAGCAGAGAATGACATCACACTCATACCATGTGTGTTGTAATGAGCTCCTGTGCATGTTTGCTCATGTTTGTGTGTCTGACGAAGCATTTGTATTAATCTGAGATGCTGTTGCTCTAGTATGACATCTAGTGGCAGAAAGTCATATAAAGTAACTTTAGGTTAATTCCAGCTACAGTAGCTTTGGCTAACCGTACCATCTCTTACCAGTACAGTTGCCATGAGCCGGGATTCCCTCTCCTCTGAGAGTCCCTGAGAGAGTGGCAGAAGCGTCCGCCATCTTGTTTTGGAAGGTCTTCTCTTTTTCACCTTCCTCCTCCGACTCAGCTCCCTGCCCTGTATCAGGCAGGTTGCGGGTGAGAGACATCTCCTCTGCTGCCTTGCTTTCTGTCTCACTTTCAGCCTCACTGTCCAGATCCCTGGATGACACCAGGACCTGGATGTCCACCCCTGCAGCCACACAAGGTGGTTATAGGTATGTACTGTACACACACAGATATACAGTGCATGTACGCATACTGTATGTGAACCAACACACACACACACACACACACACACACACACACACAGATATACAGTACAGTGCATGTACACATACTGTATGTGAACCAACACACACACACACACACACACACACACACACACAGATATATAGTACAGTGCATGTACACATACTGTATGCGAACCAACAAGCACACACACACACACACACACATACTGTACACACACAGATATACAGTACAGTACATGTACACATATGTGAACCAACAAACACACAAACAGACACAGACAGATATGCACACACTGAAAGACAGACACACATGCGCGCACACACACACATACAACCACACGCGCACACAAACACACGCGCACACACACACACACACACACACACACACACACACACACAGAGACACAAACAAGTCATTACTATGTAATGCTTGAGGTTTATGGTGTTCAAAGCATAGCGGCGGCTGCAGTACAGTGTGTACAGTATTCATCCATTAGCACAGCCATACAGAGCAAAGCGACAGAGTGCAATATGCCACGATGATTCTCAGACCACGCAGCCTCTTATCGCGCGTCGCCTTAGCTAATAGTGCTCTCGTTTGTGAATGGACCCCTATGACAGACGCCGTGGTGCGTGTTCCTATGAGGGAACATAGCAGATGGCATGGCACACACGGGTGCCGTGCTGTTGCCACGGAGCCCCAGAACACACACACATGCTCGTGCACATACATACACACTAGCGTACAAGCACACGTACAATATGGAGCTAGTGGCACCAATTCTTTGGCATTATTCACCTGAAGGCAAACACAGTTGTGCAAACACACACACACACACACACACACACACACACACACGTGCGGTATACTGTACATAAACGCATACATACTTACCACACTTTTATACTTCTTGTTTGACAAGCTCTTTCAGTTCTTTAAGCTTGAGAGGAAAAGATTCAAAATAACTGACAAATACAGCTAATAAAATC
>JAODUE010064938.1:0-16263 GCA_027564755.1 Amblyopsis hoosieri | reverse complement strand
CTGACCTTGAGAGATAGCTGCCCTCACTAGGTTCTCCGGCAGAGCCTGTTGTTTTCTTTCTGTAACTTTCCACTACTTTTCCAGTGTGTTCACTGTTAAGCACATAATCTAATACATCTATAATAAAATATAAAGCACAATTTTCTACAGCTTCAACCAGGAGGTGCACAAAGTGGAGTATCTTTATTTATCTAAACAAGACTCACGAAGCCCCCCCGAACTTGGCGCAAATGTTACTAGGGCAAATCTCAGATTCTATAGGTCTTGCTCATGGGTGTGGCAAAATGGCTTAATAGCATATCCTACAGTGATGCTTTTGTTATATCGCACAGCCCTAGTTCCTCCTTATGGAGGACCCTACTATTAAGATGACAAACAATTATTCTTGCTTAACTCTACAAACCACTTTTCTTTAGTGCCCACACACTTAAATGTAAGTTAAGGAAATACGTTATAGTGTACCAAATGTTTTTGGAGTGTATTGCAGTCATCAGGTTTGAATATCACTAAGCTATTAATAAATTCACAAAATAAAAATTCAGAATTTGTTGTAGTATTTCCAATATAGTGAATAGAATATATAGTACTTCTGTTTTATTAGCATTTCCATACTCTCTCAATTTGTTAATTTAGTTAGCAACTGGGTGAATATATTTTAAGTGTGGTGATTCCTTACGTTTTACCAATGGTTGTATTTAGAACGTATTTATAAAGAAATATCTTAAGCGCAATCATTTAAATTACTCAAATGTTCAGTCTTTTTCTATATTTGGTTTGCCCAATGTATGTCTTGTTTGCTTTTCAGGGTTTTTAGACTTTTGTCTGAAAAGTGTATTTGCTGAACCCATTATCCCTGCATGTTTGTGATCTTATACACATATATCAAAATACAAAAAGCTAAACCTACATTTATTTTGTTTTATGTGCAGCACTGAGATCCAACTGAAGCAACGTTTAGAGTACATTTCCAGGGCTATCCTATCTGCGAAGAGCTCTTCCAGCATTTCTGCCCACGGTGCTGATGGAGAATTTCTTAATGAGCTGGAGGAAAAAATGGAGGTAGCTGCAAAACAGATTTAATTTAAAATTTTATAAAAAATGTATAATCTTAAATCACTAAAATGTAGTATTTTACATCAATTCCAGGTTGTGCGTATCCAAGTACAAATTCAGGAAACATTGGCCAGACAATACTCTCAACATCCCTCAGTGAAAAATGCAATTTCTCAATTGGACTCAGAAATCATGGACATCTCCAAGGTATAAATAATTACTTAAAAGTAAGAGTAAGACTTGTAAGTTGTTTATTTACACAGCTGGGTCAACCATAATAATTTGGTTTGTGACAATTATTAACAACAAAAAGGAAAACCGTATACATATATGTACAAACATACTTTTATTTTTATTTTATTTATTAGCTCTATGGGGAGTTTGCAGACCATTTCAAGTTGTCTGAGTGTAAACTAGCTATTGTTCACTGTGCTGGACACGCTGACCCCTTCTTAGTGCATTCACTCTGGCAGGAGATCTTGGAAAAAGGTATTTATATTGTTTTTAAAGCTTTCTAATAAAAATGTACTTTACATCCATAACTCTATAAGGTCTAATAATAATAATACATTTTATTTATAGGCGCCTTTTAAAGCACCCAAGGTCACCTTACAAAACAGAAGGAAATAACAATGGGACAATAATAGCATAAAAAACAATAATACAGTACATAAAATCAGCAAGGTTCTAAAATTAAATACATACAGTACATTAAATGAGTACACCCCAACATATTTTTCAGTAAATCATGTCTTTCCTAAGAATAAATACTTTCTATGGCATCCTATTCAATTAAATATTCCAGCAACTCTGGTTCATTGGTTGCAAATTATATTATTATTATATTAAATTATATATATATATATATATTTTTTTTTTTACAATCTGATTTAAAACCATGATGCAAAAATGAATACACACCAATGAAGCTTTTGGAAATGAAACTGGTCAAATGCTAATTAACTGGAATTGAACAGTTGACGTGTCTAACCAATCATTACAAAGGTTCCTGAGATAATTGACAATAAAAAGTGGTATTTAAACTATACAATCACCTGCCAAAAAAAGTTATTATGAAATTCAAAAAGGATGGATTTGTGGCAAGCATTCTGAGACGTCCAGGTCGTCCACGGAAGCTGACACCTCGATATCAGCGTTTTTTCCTAAGAAAAGTTGAGGAAAACCATAATGAACGTTCATCAGTTATCTAAAGCTGTAGAAATTCAACCTGGGGTGACTGTTTCACGTGACACGATACGACGTGTGCTGCACAGGAGTGGCATGTAAGGGTGTCGTCCACGGAGGAAGCCACTGCTAAAGCCTGTGCACAAAAAAGCCTCTTTAGCATTTGCCAGGGCCCATGCTGACAAACATTAAGAATATTGGGACTCCATACTTTGGTAAGATGAAACAAAGATAAATCTTTTTTGAACAGATGGCATCCAAACCGTATGGCGCCGCAAGGGGGAAGAGTACAATGGTAAAATGCATGGTACCCACAGTAAAGCATGGCGGTGGCAGTGTTCTTCTGTGGGGCTGTATGAAGGTGTTGGGGAATTGCACTTCATTGAGGGCACCATGAATTAACAGATGTACTGCGAAATACTGAAAGAGAAAATGCTACAGTCTCTCCGCACCCTGGGTGCGGAGAGACTGTTGTTGTTGAAAGAGTGCACTCTTTCAACATGATAATGACTCAAAACATACAGCCAA
Source organism: Amblyopsis hoosieri (assembly GCA_027564755.1). Classification (NCBI taxonomy): domain Eukaryota; kingdom Metazoa; phylum Chordata; class Actinopteri; order Percopsiformes; family Amblyopsidae; genus Amblyopsis; species Amblyopsis hoosieri. Next base: position 13,497 of record JAODUE010064938.1, on the reverse strand, counting down.
GGCTACTGCTGCATTTGTAAGGAAGAACAGGGTGAATGTGATTCAGTGGCCAAGTATGTCACCTGACCTCAACCCAAAAGAACACCTATGAGTTCTGAAAAGACAGGTTGAGCATCATTTCCCATGCAGCATCCAGTCTGTGACAGAGCTAATTCTCCAAGAATTGAAAAAAGATAAACATGGCAGTATGACGCCAACTTGTTAACTATGTCCAGAAGAGTTGGTGTCATTCAAAATCATGGAGGCCATACAAAATTAGCTTTTATAGAATTTGTTGTAGGGTGTACTCATTTTTACAACACGTCGTTTGAACAAAATGTATTGTATGTATTACCCTATTGATGTTGGTGACCAACCATTTTGTTCTTAATGAATGCAAATGTTTTATGAAACTTGGTTTTGTCAAACGTCAGCTAATTTTTCTGGTGTTCATTGAGAAATGGGTACAAATCAAAATTTTCAACGGGGTTGTACTCATTTACGCTGAGTACTGTATATCCTACCTTTCCCCAAATGTATTATTTTCTTAAGTTACAGTTAATACAGTAGTCATCAATATAAAATGTTTCATATCATATTGCGTATGAGTATCAATTGTTGCATATCATTTTATTCAGCACAAACTGTTTGATATACAGTACATCCGAAAAGTAATCGCAGCGCTTCACTTTTTCCAGATTTTATGTTACAGCCTTATTCCAAATGGATTAAAATATTGTATTTTCTCAAAATTGTACGCACAATACCCCATAATGGCAAAGTGAAAAAAGTTTGTTTGAAAGTTTTGCATATTTATTAAAAATGAAAAGATACAAAATGTAAGTATTCACAGCCTTTGCCATGACAACTCAGAATGTAGCTCAGGCACAGCCTGTTTCCACTGATCATCCTTGATGTTTCTACAAATTGATTGGAGTCCACCTGTGGCAAATTTAGTTGATTGGACATGAACTGGAAAGGGACACACCTGTCTATATAAGGTACCATAGTTGACAGTGCACAATGAAGCCATGAAGTCCAAGGAATTGTCTGTAGACCTGCGAGACAGGATTGTATCGAGGCACAAATCTGTGGAAGGCTACCAGATTTTTGCAGCACTGAAGGTCCCAATGAGCACAGTGGCCTCCATCTGTAAATGGAAGAAGTTTGGAACCACCAGGACTCTTCCTAGATCTGTCCGCCCGGCCAAACTGAACGATCGGGGGAGAACGGCTTTTAGTCATGGAGGTGACCAAGAATCCGATGGTCACTCTGAGAGAGCTCCAGCGTTGCCCCATAAAAAGAGAACCTTCCAGAAGGATAACCATTTCTGCAGCACTCCACCAATTAGGCCTGTATGGTAGAGTGGCCAGAAGGGAGCCACTCCTCAGTAAAAGGCACATGACACCCTGCCTGGAGTTTGGCAAAAAGCACTTGAAGGACCATGAGAAACATAATTCTATGGTGTGATGAGACAAAGAAACTCTTTGGCCTGAATGCCAAGCGTTATGTCTGGAAGAAGCCAGGCACCGCTCATCATTTTGCCAATACCATCCCTACAGTGAAGCATGGTGGTGGAAGCATCCTGCTGTGGGGATGTTTTTCAGCGGTAGGAACTGTGAGACTAGTCAAGATCGAGGGAAAGATGAATGCAGCAATGTACAGAGACATCCTTGATCAAAACCTGCTCCAGAGCGCTCTGGACCTCAGACTGAGGTGAAGATTAATCTTCAAACAGTACAACGACCCTAAGAATACAGCCAAGAAAACAAAGGACTGGGTTTGGGACAACTCTGAATGTCCTTGAGTCGCCCATCCAGAGCCCAGACTTAACCCAATTGAACATCTCTGGAGAGATCTGAAAATTGCTGTACACAGAGGCTCTCCATCCAACCTGATGGAGCTTGAGAGGTCCTGCAAAGAAGAATGGGAGAGACTGCCCAAAAGTATGTGAGCCAAGCTTGTAGCATCATACTCAAAAAGACTTGAGGCTGTAAAGCTGTAATTGCTGCCAAAGGTGCTTCAACAAAGTATTCACCAAAGGCTGTGAATACTTATGTACATATAAGTATATGTATTATTGGGTATTGTGTGTTGAATTTTGAGGGAAATGTATTTTAATCCATTTTGGAATAAGGCTGTAACATAATAAAATGTGGAAAAAGTGAAGCGCTTTCCGGATGCACTGTACATTTTAGCACAGTAGGCCTAGTAGAACTGCAGATATACTCTTTAGCCTAATCATTTATTTTAACAGTATTCTAAATGTAGACTATGGTAGGACCTAGGTCACTCACAGCAACATGCAATGCTGACAAAATAACGTCTGCATCATCACGCCAGTAAATATTTGAAAAGTCAGCCGAAGTTTCAACTGTTTGCATTATATATATATATTTAGAATGCCAATAGCAAATGCTGCGCTATTTGACATGGCTGATGTCAGTCCGACTGAGTAGCCTACTGATCGCCTCTTTTTATGATAACGTTACGATGATCATATTATCATCGACATTAGTTTAATTAATCAGTCATTGAGCGTGTGCACACACAGACTCTCTGTGCTCCCTGTCCCTGTAATTTTCCATGCTTATCGCTTCAACTACAATCTCCTGATCCTGCTCTGCAGGCACACTTCTGCGTCCACCTGTTCCTGTAAACTTCATGTTGGCACCTAAGCTATAGTGAAGCTACTCCGCCTATAGATTTTGTTTTAGCCCACAAATTCTCCGCACCACTTTGGTTTATCCACTTTGACGCCCTCATCTGTCTGCAGATTTTTGGCATCTGACATGAAGGAGAAGCAGAGGTCAGCGGAGCAGGGGTGGGGCGTAGAGACCTGATTGGGCCAGCCTTGTGGTTGTATAACAAATTAGCCTTTTCCACCCAGCCTAAGCAGTGGTTGAGACTTTTATTGGAGCAGAGAACACATAATAAACCTAGATTAACTAAAAAACACCTGTAGTTAAAATCCTGCTGCTAGTTGCCAAAAGACAATTCTTGGTGAGTTGAATGTCGAATTAATGCGAAACTGACTAAATATTAGTGATAGCAACTCTGAATGTCGAATTAATGTGAAACTGACTAAATATTAGTGTTAGCAACTGTTAGCACATGCCGCGCTAGCTATGCTAGCGTTAGCAATGACTAACCACCCTAGTGTTTGCTAAAATTAAGCCTGTTGCGCACTGCAAGCGTAGCTGATCTGGAGCTGAAACACTCGTTTTCGGGACTGTTCCTCCGCTATGCTTTACACACTGCCCACGGACAGCCGGATAACATTTTTTTGAATAATGTCGGGTCCGCATCAGCTCAAAGAGCAATGTCGACCTTGCTTGCAGTGTGCAGAATCTAATTAACATGGGTGCAAATCCAAAGCAGAAACGCTCCGTGTCAGCGTTGCTTCAGCTCCGTGTGCAGTGTTAAACAGCCTTTAGCACTGGTCCACACTGACCTGGACTGTGCTCGTGTCGGTGTAATTTAAAACTTTAATCTTAGCTCGGTTGTTATTAAAGATAATTAGCAGCTATTGTGTTAAAGTTTTGTGTGTTAGTGTTACAATGTTTTTTCTTCACATTTCTTTCTTATTCATTATCCATACTGTGATTAGAATGACCTTTTGCTATTTTAAATCTAAAGTGAGTTGAAGCTAATATAAGCAACAGTTATGTGTTTATAATTACCACAGATGCTTTAATGATTCTGTATGAGAAACGAAAATAGAAATATGATCAGCCGTTAAAGTAATCATTTTATTTTGTTAAAGTAACAGATGCAATTTGTAACATAATTTGTTATTTATTGAAAACATTGACAACAGACAAACATTACTGTAGTGACTAACCCTATAAACCCGAGATCCGTGCCGGGGTGGATTTTGCATAGGTCGTATCATATCCTCCGAATGGTAAATGCTAGAAGCTCATGGTTTTCCCCCCATAATCCTGACATTCCGCTGAAGAAATAGTAGGGGGCTCTACAATATGCCGGCAAACATCGCACATAAAATATGCCTTGCATAATGGATTCTCGTATGTTCATGGCATAGGTATATATTTCCTGTCATATCTTCACTACGGTAACAGATAGAAACTCTGTTTCTTTCCTCATAATCATATTCCACATAACAGGGACTTTGCAACACTACTGCCTAGAATTGCAACTGGAATATCAATTTGTCAAATGTGCCAATGAATCAAAACAAGTGTGTTCCCTTGTAAAATGTCCCCTGGAAATAAATGTTTTGCATTTAGGCTCCACTTGAAGGATTACTCTGTTATAGACGGTAAAAAAATCTAAACGTCCAAACAGTTTTTTATTTTTTTGCTTAAATGATAATATAGCTATAGAAAGATATCCAGTGAAGCTCAGGGCATATAAATAAGAGTGCTTACACCTAAATAAGATGCAACTAGTTCAATCTATTTTTTAACATAGAAAACTTTGAAAGTTCAAGACATATAGGAATAAAAATGTCTTTGGAACAAAACTACACACTAGTTTATCATCCTCAACATAATACACAAATTATAATAATTAGGCGCTTTGTATTTTTTTGTATTTTAAAACATGAACAGTGTGTGAAGTTTCTTAAATATCCTAATTGTAGCTGAGAGGATGCTGATATCAGAGACAGACTTGATTATACATATTACAGAAATGATTTTAGAAGCCATAATATCAAAGCAGTGAAAAAAACATACCCTTAGGGTCCACAGGGTTAAGAAGTATGTTTGAAGCAACTATTACTAATTCATTAGCAACAAGAAGTGGTAGGATAATCACATTTACTTGCACCACACAAGGAGTTTGAATGAACGAGAAAATTATATTGTTTTAACGGTCAAGGGATACAACAAAGTCTGAGTTGAACTAGTTACATTTAAGATTCTTGGCCCAGTGGACTGATTTATGTTTATAATTATGTTATAGAAATTCCGAACAGTTTGCATTTTACAAATAATTATGGATAAACTTTTACTTTAAAGACAGTGGGATAATATGATTCAGGGTCCCTATCATCTGCATATTGCAGACTGACACTCTCTAAACTCTTAGCAGAGCATTTTAGGGATGATGAAATATTGATATCCATGGACGGCACTTGAACCACTCTCGCAAAGATAGCCTACTAATCCAAGCTGTTCATTTTTTAATAAACTCTGACCTGCTGACGTTATTTGTGTTACTTTATTTATATAGGCTAGCTTTTTCCCCATTTAGCGTGCAGCTTACAACCCTGTCCCCAGTGCTTAACCGCAATAGACATGTTAATTCAACAGGCTATAGGCTACAATCCCCTGCCTACCAACCATCATGCAAATTGACATTAGGAGGACGTGGCAAAGCTGGCTGTAGGCATAGCCTCCCACGGAAAAACGCTGGCCCACCAGCGAGTGATGGGCCTTAGTCATAGCCTAATTCCAATAATTAAGAACAAATACTATTCATTGCAATATTTTTTTAACATTAAACAAAAAACAAACAAAAGCCTAAAAAAGAAAGCTGGTTTTACTGACATGCAGGTCAATGAAAAAGCAGCATCTATCAGACAATGGAATACTGTAACCTCAACAAGGGAATTTGCAATTATTTAATTAATTCAGCTAATTATTTATTGAGGCATGGGCTAGGCGATTTCTTTTCCTCAGTTTTACTCCGATCAATCAAGAATCAAGAATTGCCGGTTACAAGAACTTGATGTTTCTTGGCGAATAATGCGTTTTCAACGCCACATCCTTTTAAGCGACAACTTAGTTTGTACAGCTTTTGATCCGCAATGTGTTGACATGCCACTGACAACCATGTAATATATGTTCATTATCATCATTATCTCATTTAGCATACATCTCCATAATAAACACACTCTACTATGCCTCATTTAGCATTCAGATAGACTCAGTCAATCATTTCAATTGTGAAAGCTGTAATACATTGTTTGTTTATGTCTCGCAAGGAAGGTGTATCTTTAATCACAGGAAATATTCCTTTTCACAGTTTAAACAAGACGTATTCCTGAATCTAATGTGCCCTGGCGCAAAATTATCGCATTAACTGTGTACGATATATGGAGTGTCAAACATGTAGCTTTCTTTAGCCTAAGGCTATTACTATAATATCACGCTATAGTAGGACAATCTGACAAGGTAGGTCAGAACTAGCCTCACGAGACCATCCTGATCTCGCGAGCTTCAGTTTAATTTCGCTGTGAGAATCGGTCTGGAAAGCCTCGGAATCATTTTGAATGTGTCCGAGTAGCAACTGAACTTTCCAATCAGCATCGTGTTAATAGCTATACGGCCGTGGTTTTCCAATCAGCGTCGTGTTTATAGCTATACGGGCGTTGTTTAGGTGTGCCGACCATGGTGCCGACAGTGAAAACGGCCAGATGATTTGTAGGCTATAGTGCCTTTTCACCGAATTGCAGAATAACACTGAATGCATAGGTCTTTCTCAGACTTAACATTTTAAAAAATCGCACCAATTTCACAATCACAGTATCTGATACTGAAGTGGTGCGATTTTAGAAGATTTGACATGGGGTGGCAGAAGGGTGGCAAGCTGAAATTCAAGGGTGGCATATTGTTTTACCTTAATTTTACCAGGCAAGTTGTCTGAGAACATATTCTAATTTGCAGCAACTGCCTGGGAGTAGTTGAGGGCGAGGAGAGAAGACAATAAAACCAAGTGAAAACTGGGGATGATTAGGTAGCCATGATGGGATGTGGGTTACATTGGAAATTTGGCCAGGACACCGGGTTAACACCCATACATTTATGATAAGTACCATGGGGTCTCACATTACCACAGAGAGTCAGGACACCCATTTAACATCCCATCTGAAAGATAGCACCCTACACAGGGCAGAGTCCCTTTCACTGCCCAGGAGCACAAGCATTTTTTACCTTTAGACCAGAGAGGAGTGCCCCCTACTGGCCCTCCAACACCACTTCCAGCTGCACCTGGTCTCCAAACCAAAGACTAACCAGGCCCAACCATGCTTAGCTTTCAAAGCAAACCAGCAATGGCGAACAGGGCACTAATATTATTAAATAGAAGCTACGCCAGATGGATTAGGTTGTACCATGACTAAACAGTATTTTTTCATTCCATTTAGCCAAAACTTCTGATACACTTAAATGCATTTCTAAATGTAAAGTGCAATGTATGTGCATGCATAGCTTGGAGTAGAGTTTGACTCAGTCTTCACCCTTTTGTTCTTCTTGTTTCTTTTGTTCATAGTGAAAGGTGATGCTGATGTATGCATATACAATCTTTTATGCCTTATGGCTGCGTTCACATCATTTTTAAACCAAATGCATGGAAAGTGGTTTTTAGAGATAGGTTTGAATACGAAAATATCCCCCCTAAGTGTTTTTTTTTTTTTGGGAATGCTGAATTTTGGTTGTTTTACGTGGCTGTCACTGGAAATATGCACCTCCCCAGAGCAACACAAAGGTGACCTCAGCGACAGCTGGACAGATTAAGCGGTTTGTCTAGCCTCTGTCTAGACTTGTGAACGTAGCCTGACGATACAGTTTTGTTCAGCCTCTGTGGCGTAAATGGCAGGTTTTTATGTTGCAGCAGTGTCAGACTGATACTGAAACATTAAATAAGCCCAGCTAAGTAATGCCAACGTATAAGCTTCATTCATGAACATCGTTATAATTTTCTGAATGTTGAAAAGGCTGACCTAACGTCTCTAGTAGTCCTGATTCCCGGTACCCTACTGCCACATCTACAGGCTGATTTCTCCCTCACTTTGATGGTAGTTGAAACAAGTATTCTAGATTTTTACTTTGACAGCATTAGCTTGGAGTGTTCGTTGTTTTTTTCTTATTTTTTCCACAACTCTCTTTTCTCATTCTCTCCTTATATTTGGAGAATAAACTAAATGTAGACTTAAAGAGCTAAATATTTCAACAGATTTGTTGAAATACTGGTTTCAAAACAAAAATAATCACACAAAATAGAAACTTATAAACCTGTATCATGATACAATTAAGTTTTTTTTCTTAACGAAATATAAGAAAGTGATTTCAATATGTTTAGTGCTATTTTAAGAATTTTATATAATAAATGATCGCGATAATATCGTATATTGCAATTATTTTGGCCAGGATAATGGTGACATTACATTTTGTATTGTCCCATGCCTACTACTAATGGGTTGAAATAGCCGTTGATTATGTTCTGGCCTGCCATCTAATGGTTGAGAAAAAAATATACATACTTGCAGACCCCTGCTATATATCTTCTCTGCAAAGGATTAAGCAAAGCAAGTCTAAAGCAAAAGGTTGTAATGGTAGTGTCACTCTGTCACTGAAATGTATATTCCTGTGGCATAAGTGATGGGTTGTGCAAGCTCTTCCTAATACATTCTGATCTGCTGATTTTTGCAATGCCAGCCTTTAGAGAGGAGGCAATCAAACTATTTATTTCAACTAATCTAAGGATGTAACAAATTGTTTCAGAGCTGGGAGACAGTGTAGCAATGAGTCCAGCAGACCGAATGCGATCTCTCAGTTTAAAACTGGTGTCACTGGGAAAGATCTATGCAGGCACTCCTAGATACTTTCCTCTAGGTAAGCCTTCAATTTTCTTTCTACCTAATCATTTTATGTTTAATTTATTGTTATAAAGTAATTACGCTAACTTGTAGCATTATGTCAACACATTTCTCAACACCTCTGGGTGCATTTTAGCCCATTGGATTGTTTTCCTTGAAGATTGATTGTTACGTACATTTTATTTTGCATGCACATGCAGGTCTTTCTCAACTGCTGACAATTCTGTTCTGTGCTCCTAGAGTTTCTTGTGAAGTTTTTAGAGCAGGAGGTGTGTCGGCTGAACTGGGACATTGGTTTTGTCATATTCACCATGCAAGAAATCGGAGTCCAGCTGCCATGTCTTCTTGAAGTGTATGACCAGCTTTTCAAAACACGGGTACTACACATACAATATCATCACCAAAAATGTGTAAATTGGGCCTGTGACTATATTAATCAATTGACTAATTTGGGCTGTAGGATCCTTGCTGGCAGCGGCTTAAGAGGCCTCTCCACCTGGTAGAGTGTATCCATGTGCTGCTGTCAGGATATGTGGATGACCCCGGTAAAGTGCCAACCTATGACAGGTGATGATATTTGATAACGATCTAAATTTTTTTCTTTATGGATCGAGCCTACCGCACAAATAAACATGTTAAAAGTATTCCAGTTGCCCATTTACTACCACAGTTTCAGTCAGCCGGCAGCGGCATATACGTGTTGTCCTCTATAGTGCGTAGAGAGCTTCATGGAATTGGTTTCCATGGCCGAGCAGCTGCATCCAAGCCTTACATCAGCCTTACATCAGTGCAATGCAAAGCGTTGGATGCAGTGGTGTGAAGTTTGTCGCCACTGGACATTAGAGCAGTGGAGACATGTTCTCTAGAGTGACGAATCACGCTTCTGTCCAGTCTAGGTTTGTCGTTTGCCAGGAGTACGGTATTTGCCTGACTGCATTGTGCCAAGTGTAAAATTAGGTGGAGGGGCTTTATGGTGTGGGGTTGTTTTCTAAGGGGTTGGGTTTGGCTCTTTAGTTCCAGTGAAAGGAACTGTTAATTCTTCAGCATACAAAGACATTTTGGTTAATTTCATGCTCCCAACTTTGTGGAAACCGTTTGGGAATGCCCCTTCCTGTTCCAACATGACTGCGCACCAGTGCACAAAACAAGGTCCATAAAGACATGGATTTAGCGAGTTTGGTGTGGAGAAACTTGACTGGCCTGCACAGAGTCCTGGCCTCACCCCAATGAAACACTTTTGGGATGGATTAGAACAGAGACAGGCCAGGCCTGTTCGTCCAACATCTGTGCCTGACCTCAAAAAATGCGCTTCTAGAAGAATGGTCAAAGATTCCCATGAACATAGTCCTAGCCTTTGTGGACAGAATTCCCAGAAGAGTTGAAACTGTTATAGCTGCAAAGGTTAAATCCTACGGTTTAAGAATGGTATGTCATTAACCTTCATGTGCATGTAACGGCAGGCGTCCCAAAACTTTTGGAGATATAGTGTATATGGGTCTATACGTCCTACTTGGTTCTGCTTTTCACAGCACTAATAGGGTTGTACCAAAACAACAATCAATTTTGTTGTGATTTATGATGTGGTCGTTGTGGTGATTTCCCCATATGAAAGCAATCAAAAAGCTGTAAGAGTCTATGTTTGCACAGTTAAAGGATTAATACATTTTTAGAAAAAAATTATGTTAATAAACTTGTTTATATTCTAATGTTTAACTAACTCTGGTTTCTTCAAGCATCAGCCAGCCACCAGGCCACTTCTCAAACCGGCAGCATTATAAAAATATATATTGTGATCAATGTCAATATTTATTAATACGGAAAGAATTATCACTTTTTTGCCAAATCTCCCAGCCCTAGTGTGTAGTCAATAATAAAACCATCCAATAGCATTCCCTGACAGAAACTGCAATGAATGTCATGAATGAGGTCTTTGAATTGCCACTTGAGGCTTGCTTCAAAAGGGAGCGAATCCCCATAGACATTAGATACATAGATGTTAAAATGTTGTCTAGAATGTATTACACATCCACGGTTCCCTGAGTATGGACAAGATCTTTTACTAATGGTACATGATCATGGTAATCCAATCGGAAAAACTCTACAATCACGACGAATGGCTGAGAGGTCAAAGCTGCACCCGTGACCTGCCCCGTGGGGCATAAATAACAGCGTGCCCTTTTAACTGAGCGCCTCGGGAGGAACCTTACCGGAGCGAAAACAATATATATGATCCGTACTCAGGGAACTGACAGAACTGACAGATTGATTACACAGATTTCCGTGTCACGGTGTTTGGGATCCGTGGGAAGCCGAATGCGTGACGTGCAAAGCTGGCATGTAGCTAAAATGTCAGTGTCAATAAAGGGTAAGATCTTGTAAAACTGCTGCGAAGGGAGTATTTGTAAGAAGCATCACAATAGCTGCACTAGATAGATGCACTTGCCTTGTTATAAAAGAAATTTCCCAAATTTTAAGTGCTACACTAGCCTACAGAAGCGTTTAACGCCGTGATTGAAACGCATTCATATCAGGCTATGCTGTTTAGTGTACTGTTAAAAGCAGCACTGTGATGTGATGTGAAATGGCCATAAATTGAAAAATAACAAATGAGTTTATATACAGTGGCTTGCAAAAGTATTCATAACCCTTGAACGTTTACACATTTTGTCATGTTACAACCACAAACTTTGTGATAGACCAACACAAAGCCGCGCATAATTTTGAAGTGCAAGGAAAATATACATGGTTTTCACATATTTTAACAAATACGTGTGGTGTGCAAAAGTATTCAGCCCCTTCACTCTGATATACCCCTAAAGAAAATCTGTTGCAACCAATTGCCTTCAGAAGTCACCTAATTAGTAAATAGAGTGTGTAATCTAAGTATAAGTATAGTTCTTCTGTTAAGGCCTCAGAGGTTTGTTAGAGAACATTAGTGAACACACGGCATCATGAAGTCCAAGGAACACACCAGACAGGTCATGAATAAAGTTGTGGAGAAGTTTAAAGCAGGGTAAGTTTATTTATAAAAAGCTGCAGAGATCCACAGCGCAGGTGGGAGAGTCTGTCCACAGGACAACTATTAGTTGTGCACTCCACAAATCGGGCCTTTATGGAAGAGTGGCAAGAAGGCCATTGGTGAAACAAAGCCACAAGAAGTTTGCCACAAGCCATGTGGCCTAAATGCAAAATGCTACGTGTGATGGAAAACTAAGACTGTACATCGCCCTGAACACACCATCCCAATTGTGAAACATGGTGGCGGCAGCATCATGCTGTGAGGATTCTTTTCTTCAGCAGGTACAGGGAAGCTGGTGAGAGTTGATGGGAAGATGGATGGAGCCAAATACTGGGCAATCTTAAAGAAAATCTGTTATTCTGCAATAGACTTAGTACTGGGGCGGAAGTTTACCTTCCAGCAGGACGACATACAGCCAGAGCTACAATGGAATGGTTTAGATCAGTGGTTCTCAAACCATGGTATGCGTGCCTCCTCTAGTGGTACGCAGAGGAAATCTGAAATATTACTTAATTACTACAAAGAAAAACGACATTGACAAAAGAACCGCCGAGACTTTAATATAATTATCAGCTTTTGTTTAGTAGCCTACCCTGCTTAATACATTTGAAATTGCGAACTAAAAATAAAGTAATGGAAACGCATAGCTACGTGATTTTTGAAAAAACTGTATTACGAGGCTTTTTTCAGACAAGTCGAAAATTAAAGCAATATTTTATAAATGTGCAATGGTAATATGTATTTCTTATTTAAGTGACATGACTATACTCTGAGCAGCCAATTCATAAAGACCGATGGCTATGCGCCATGTTGCACAACTCATCAAATGTTAAGCAGGTCATTTAAGTTTTGGATCTACTGGATCGGTGTAGGCTACATTTATGACTATGATAGCCTAGTCCCAGAAATCACAGAAAGTGTCTGATACAAGATAGGCCTATATGGTGTTTGCCTGTCCGTCATTACATGCCGCCCACCTCGCTTTTGATTAAACACTACCTCGGCTGTTTCGGTGGATGCAATTTAAATCATAGGCTACATGCTTTTGTTCTCATGTCACTAAACTATGTTGTGGATTTACGTAATTTCTATTTAATGTAGAACTGGACGATATATCAAGATATATTTAATAATTTCAGTCGATACAGTATAATTCTGATATCGATATGAACAATATAAGCCTCAGAATAACTGCTAAGAACACCCACAACGGAGTACTCAAAAACTTCTGACAAATGCATTTGCCATGTCTGAAACCTCCTATGAAACTATAATATTTTAGAAATTAAAAACTTAAAAATAATTGTTCACCGTTTAGCAAGTTTCAGTAGCCCTCTGGTGTGCGTGTGACTAGCACTGTGGTCCCATGAATTGGACGCAGCCAAGTCACACTGGTTGTGCAATTAATCACTGTGATGGCAATTTCTGTCAAATAAATGCTCTTACCAAGATCTTATTATTATGCAATAGTATTATTATTCTCCATGGAGAAGACCAGCAGCTGCAGTCAGCCTAAAGACTGACACTTTCTATTATCTGCCTGTTGACTCTTTGCATATAACCCTTACATAAAAAAAAAAAATTAATCAGCTGAGGCTATAGCATCATGCCACTGCCAAACTGATTGTTCAGAACTATTCTCATAGAGGTAGCCTTAATAACAGAGACTGATATTACATTACAATAATCTTACACAGACGATAATAATAGCCTACATTAATTAGGGATGATACTAGGGGTGTAACGGTTCACTAACTCGACGGTTTGTTTCATATGTTTTATTATATAAACTCAGCAAAAAAAGAAACGTCTCTTTTTCAGGACTGTATTTCAAGAATAATGTTGTAAAAATTCAAATAACTTTACAGATCTTTATTGTAAAAGGTTTAAACAATGTTTTCCATGCATGTTCAATTAACCATAATCAATT
>JAODUE010064917.1:0-16267 GCA_027564755.1 Amblyopsis hoosieri | reverse complement strand
CAGAGCTTTCCAATGTGGCTCGGGAAAGGGAGGTTTGGGGTCCCCTGCTGGAGCTGCTGCCCCCGCGACCCGACTCTAGATAAGCGGATGAAGATGGATGACAACTGAACTAATTATATGAAATGTGGTTCTGGGAATAGAAGCTAATGGGCTGAATTGGTAATATAATGCCTCAACCCCGTACAACCAAGAGTTTTGTTGTTGTTGCTGATGGCTGATGGGCAGCTCTTTGCACTTTGCATATAAACATCTTGAACTAAATTGTAATATGAATTAAACTTGACCATCATTATTACTGATTTAAAATTAACCCCAACCAAACATGCACTAACATTTTAAACTGTTTGTAAGTTTTTTTATCAATTGTTTCATGTTACATTTTAATGAGTCAACATTAACGAGTGAACCAAAACTTTTAATTAAAACATTTATGATTTATCCAATTGCCCTATTGCAATCCAATCTAATATAAATAAAACAAATACTAATTATAAACATACATTTTCCACATTTGTCCAATTAACTGAATTCTATCTAGACATGCTTGCTCACAGCAACATTTTGGAGGGAAAACCACAACATTCATGGCTGACGAAGTGGTGTGGAAAAAAATAGGCATGAAACCCTCTGTAGGAAGGACTGACAATTATATTATAATTGTCGGTAAACGCCTGATCCAGCTAACCTTATTAGCAATTGACGGCACTCCTAATGGTCTATCAGATAGTTACCCTGCTCTTTAGTACGGTATGTTAAAGCATTTCGAGGTAACACAGTGCATACCATAATAGGACACGTTAACACAGGGGAGAAGAACTATGGGATTTGGACCCGGTGATAAGTGTATCCACACAGCACCAAAGACAAGTACAAAACCTAGACAGGTCATTTAGCTCCGTGAGTTAGAGGGCTCTAAAACCTCCCTATGTGTTCTGGCTTTGTGTGGTCTGCTCTGAGCTGTGTGTGTGTGCGTGCGTGCGTGCGTTTGTGTGTATACTGCCTGAGCCTTGCCTGATGTTAGTTCAATCATCAATTTACATTGTTGCTGACAGCCTAGCACCTGTATCCTGCTGTTTCCACCAGTTGAAAGGAGTACAACTGTACTGCATGGGCCAGTGGGCTCTCAGCCTTCAATAGCTGCTAATGTGACCAATTAAAAAGGCTCTAAGGGGTGTTTAGCAGGCCAACATAAATGACATGACATTACTAATGTTAGCCAATCTGCTGGAATGTGCTGATATTTACATTCCCTGGCCATGTTTAATATCAAAGATTTTTATAGTGCACTTACAAATAATTGGTCTCGCTTTAAGCAACTCTCGCTTCACTACAAGTAAATCTAAATCTTACCAAGTATATTTGTCTAATTTCGAGTAAAAATGTCTATCTACACTTAATATAAGACACAATTACATAACAAAAGCTCATCTATCCAGATAAAATATTATTTCAAGAAATCTTACCAGCATATTTTTACTTTTTCTATTGGCAGATTTATTTACTTAGTATTAGCACATTTTTTGCAATGTTTGGTAATACCTTTATAAAAATGCAGATTACATAAAGTATATGTGCACGTTTACTTGTGTTAGTTATAAACACCCTTGAAGCATTGACTATGATGGTTAGTCAAAACATGTGTGTTTGCACAAACATATAGTACAAATAGTGGATTCAACAGCTTCTAATCTAATGCTGTGCCCTCAGGTAAGACTGCATTTCACATGAGCGTGACATATATTAGCATTATGTGCTCGTTTGGTATAACCTGACCATATCATCTCTGCTCTGGCTCTCTGGGGAAGTTTACATTACCAGCTGTGTGTGTGTGTGTGTGTGTGTGTGTGTGTGTGTGTGTGTGTGTGTGTTTGTATGCGCTGGATTCCTAACAGCACTCCAACATTCACTTCCTCACCTCATCCCCACGTGTGCTTAACCCCCCCCCCCCCCCATCCCAACTGGTACGGCATACCGGGCCAGAACACATGCTTTTCATGCTGCTGCTTCACCTCGACAGCCCAGGGGGGGGGGCAGGGGGGGTCAGCGTTAGCATTTAGCATTTAGCATTTAGCATGTAGCTCTGTTGCTTGCAATGCATGCTGACCCTGCCTGGTCAGCCAGCCTCAGCGAGCGACCCTCTGGGCTCATTCACATGCTAATGTGTGCAACCACAAGGCACCTCTGCCTTCATGTGGAGGTTGAGACGGGCTTTCCCTTCATTCCTTGTTGTTCTAGCAGATGCATTGCATTCAGTGTGTTGTCTGGTTGTCATGGATGTGTTTGACAGGGCTGAGGCCAGCCGTCGGTCGTGCACGTCACGCCGCCGTGACGGGAGACGCTAGCAAACTGCTCGTTTGACACGGTCTTTGTACGGGACGAACAGATTATCTTTTGTTTCTGTTCAGGTGCACACCCATTGTACTAGGGCCAGGAAAGGTTAGAGGCTCTTCTCTTTGAAGAAACTATTAATTTTGGGACATTTTATAGACAACATACAATATTTTCTGTCCATTGAAAGTATTACACAGCAGATTTCAAGAGGACATATTTTGGATGATACTTGCCTAACTCACTTGCGTAGGTTTCTGAAATGGGAAAGGAGGGTTTGACCAATAGTCGAACCTCAGATTGAAGGTTTCCATCCTGGTCGTGGAACAACTGACCAGCTCTATACTCTCGCTAGGATCCTGGAGGGGGCCTGGGATAATGCCCTTCCGGTCGATGTGTTTTGTGGATCTGGAGAAGGTGTATGACTGGGTTCCCCGGGTGACACTGGTGGAGGTACAGCAGGAGTGTGGGTTGAGGGGGGTCCCTTTAAAAGGGCAATCCAATCCCTGTATGTCCAAAGTGCAAGCTGTGCACTGATTCTCTGCAGTAAATTGGACTCGTTTCAGGTGGGGGTTGGTCTCTGCCAGAGCTGCATTTTATCACCAATCCTGTTTGTGATATTCATGGACAGGATATCGAGGCGTAGTCGTGGTGGGGAGGGGTTGCGGTTCGGTAGCCTGGGGATCTCATCACTGCTTTTAGCAGATGATGTGGTCCTGATGGCATCATCGGTCCGTGACCTCCAGCACTCACTGGATCGGTTTGCAGCCGAGTGTGAAGCGGCTGGGATGAGGATTAGCACAGCTAAATCTGAGGCCATGGTTCTCAGCAGAAAACCGATGGAGTGCCTACTCCGGGAAGTGAATGAGCCCTTACCCCAAGTGAAGAAGTTCAAGTACTTCTGGATCTTGTTCGCAAGTGAGGCGACATTTTAGCGGGAGATTGGCCAGAGAATTGGAGCAGCGAGAGCGGTATTATAATCACTTTACCGCACTGTTGTGACGAAAAGAGAGCTGGGCCGGAAGGCAAAGCTCTCGATCTACTGGGCAATTTTTGTCCCTCAACTATGGTCATGAAGGGTGTGTCATGACCGAAAGAACGAGATCAGGGGTAGAAGTGGCCGATATGCGTTTTCTCTGGAGGGTGGCTGGCGTATTCCCCTTAGAGATAGAGTGAGAAGCTCGGCTATTCGTGAGGAACTCTGTGTACAGCCGCTGCTCCTTTGCGTCGAAATAGCAAGTTGAGGTGATACGGGCATCTGGTAAGGATGGAGGCGCCCCCCTGGGCGCCTCTATAAGGAGGTGTTTCAGGCACAACCAGCTGGGAGGAGGTCTCGAGGAAGACCCAGGACTAGGTAGAGAGATTATTTCTCCACATTGGTCTGGGAACTCCTCGGGATCCCCCAGTCAGAGCTGGTTAATGTGGCTCGGGAAAGAGAAGTTTGGGCTCCCTGCTGTAGCTGCTGCCCCCGCGACCTGACTACAGATAAACGGATGAGGATGGATGGATGGATGAATATTATCTGCCTTTACTGTTAAAAAGAAAAACACCATGCATCTGTCAAAATGCGTCCTGTCACACCATGCTCTGTCTCTTATTCGGTAGTGAGAAAGTTGGCAACCCTAGCGAGCAGTGAGTTCACTACTAAGTATACATACTGTAGGGGAGAGCAGATATGATTAAAACGGGGGACGAATGAAACAGTGCGTTTTTCTCCGAGCCCATACAAGCGTGATCTGTAAAACTGTCAGTACATGCATCACACAACCATGATGGTATATGCAAATTATCACGTGAATACCTAAAACCTTTGCTGTTTTATCATAAATGCAGTTTTAGGTCATGGAAAGTAAATCCACACAAGTGGAACTTTTTTTGAATGACACGTTGTGATTATTCTTTCATGTGTCATTGTAATAATCATTTCACAGATTATTCTGTTCTTTAACACATCCTGAAGTTTGCCATGTCAGAGTTTATCAGTACAGAAGCAATTGAGGTTTAACTGTCAGGAGCACTGTTACACTGTTGGACAGACAACTTGACATTACCCAAGACAACATAACCGTCAATGTCTTTGTCATGAGGACAAGACATTAAACAAAGTTTTGACTTGTCATTAAGATGTCATTACATTGTATTACACTGTCAAATGTATTTCTAACAGTGGTATGACTATTTTACTTGACCTCAACTACAGTGGTAACATTTTTACTTGTCATAAATATGTCATAAAGTTTTATTACATTGGTTACAATGGGTTATTTTGCCTTGGTTAATGTCAAGTTGTCATGACAAAGACAGATCCCAAACAATGTCGACTTGACATTAAACATGACATAAACATTCATTAATGTTCATGACAGATGTCGTGTCATGGTTATGACAGTGTTATGTCAGTCTTAATGAACACAACTTCAAATAAAGTGTTACCAAACTATTTAATCAAGTTTATACTGCAGCGTTTCATCTGTCCCTCCTGTGTGCGCCCCTACTGATGGAGATGAATGAAACATAGCTCAACTTGCATTTAAAGTTAAATTATACTGAAGCTGTTACACATTTTGACAAAATAGCATCTGATATTTACAGAGTGTGAGTTGTTGATCACAACAAATATGTATTTATGTCTGTGTCATTATCTTTTAAATATCTGAAAAGTGTTTAATTTGTCCCTGCTCTCCCTTACATGCATGCTAACCTTCGATGCTAACACAGTAAGCTGTAATTTCACCACTGATACAATACTGTACATGCATGCTAACCTATGCTAAAAATGAGCTGAGTTCACCACTGCTACAGTATAGAGTTTATGCATGGTAACCATCTATGCTAACACAGTGAAGAGTGAGTTCACCACTGCTACAGTATAGAGTATATGCATGCTAACCATCGATGCTAACATAGTGAACAGTGAGTTCACCACTGCTACAGTATAGTGTGTATGCATGCTAACCATCGATGCTAACATAGTGAACAGTGAGTTCACTACTGCAACAGTATAGCATGCCAACCCGATGATGCTAATCATTCTCTGGCCAGCACTAAATAAAGCCTTTGATCCGCTAAAGAGTGTTAACATTTAGGGTGCCTTGCGCAGCCTGGAAAACACTACAACCTTAACCACTGAGGCTTTATGAGGTACACCCACATAATACACACAATACAAGTGCGCACGCACGCATGCACAGACACACGCACGCACACACACACGCACAGCTAGATCCCCAGGCAGGCTGGACTCGCCTCCCACACACACATTAACACACACACACATTATTCTGGCAGTGATGGAACAACAGAGAGAACCGTCGAGAGAGAGGGGGAGACACAAAGAAACGCTAGTCTCCCCGATTAAAGCACTAAATATACAGACATGTATGAGACATTTTGTTCCCTGTCTCTGTCTGACTGCACCCGCTCCCCTCCGTTCCGTGTGTGTTATTGGCCTGCCAAAGAGTTAAAATGAAAGATGAAAATGTGTACAGAAAATCCCTTCCACCCTTGGGTTTGACTGCAGAGTTGCTGTGCACCTTCATATTTGGCTCCCAACCTAAGAATGTGTTATTCATCTGTTAGTGTGTCTGTGTAGGAATAGGAATGTTAACATTTGATACAAATCAAATTCTACCCTCATTGTGTGTGTTTGTGACTTAAAGGATGTTTTCATTATTCCTGAGGTAACTCGGTTGACAATGGGAGGGGCTAATTTGTCTTATTCTCTACAAAAGTTACAGTTCTTTATTCTTTTCTGTATTCTATGCTGCAAACATTAGCATCGAGTAAAACTAAAACAACAGCGTGAAAACAAAACAAATACATGATTTATAAAGCAGTGAACATTTGGAAAACAAACCAAAACTATACTGCAACTCCCATCTGCAAGGTTGTGGCTACCATCGCTAACAAGCCTGTTAGCTAGAACAAGCACTAGCCTGCTTAAGTGTGTTCCCGTTATTAGCTAGCTAGCTAGCGCCATTAGCTAACTACAACTAGCACCTCCCTAACTATGCTCCCATTCTCTGGGCCATTTCATCACTAGCTAGCTAGCACAAGCCTACCAAACTGTGCTCTTGTTCTCTGGAATGTTTCATTGCTAATTAGCTGGAGAGTGAATGAGCACTACTAGCCCACCTAACTGTGCTCTTATTCTCTGGGACATTTTATCGCTAGATAAATATAGCTAGCTAGCATTAGCACCAGCCCACCTACCTAACTGTGCTCTTGTTCTCTGGAATGCTTAATTGCAAGCTAGCTTGCTAACTAGCACTAGCATCAGCCCACCTACCTAATTGTGCTCCGGTTCTCTATGATGTTTAATCGCTAGCTAGCACTAGCGCTAGCAACTGTGCTCTCGTTCTCTGTGCCATTTAATCGCTAGCTAGCTAGCTAGTACTAGCATTAGCCCACCTACCTAACTGTGCACCTGATATGTTTCATAGCTAGCTAGCTAGCACCAGCACAAAGCCACCTACCTATAGCCATGAAGTCCTCGCGGTCCCAGGCCTGCAGCTGGGCAACGGGT
Organism: Amblyopsis hoosieri; assembly: GCA_027564755.1. Classification (NCBI taxonomy): domain Eukaryota; kingdom Metazoa; phylum Chordata; class Actinopteri; order Percopsiformes; family Amblyopsidae; genus Amblyopsis; species Amblyopsis hoosieri. The sequence goes on along the minus strand of JAODUE010064917.1, from coordinate 9,414 downwards.
CCGCTGTACAGCAGCAGGCCGTCTGCCACCTCAGTGATGAGCTCCAGCGACACGTGGCTCTCAAAGCACGGCATCATGGGTGGGAACCAGGCGTAGCCGCTGCCATGGAAACTGTGCTTGTTCTGCTGGCACTCGGGCCCCTCAGACTGAACCGGGCACTGGCACCTATGGTGTAGAGGAGAGGATATCATCAACGGGCTTATTATACAGTAAACGGCGCTGTCCCTTTAAGAATGTCTAAAAAGAATAACCATCCTCAAAAAGGATAAGATATAGCCATCAGACATGTCTGACGTTATAATAGGGAGGAACACTGGCTGTCTTCTGTAAAAGCATCCATATTACAGTAGCCTTTACAATAGAAAGGATTTCAAGGACTAATGCTGATGTAAACAGTACGACGTGTTTGTGTTACGCAGTTTCACACCACACACACAAGCTAGGTCTAGCACAAGCATGTACAGTGAGACAAACAAAATTTTGTGAATTTGTTTAAAACAAGTGCCAAGCCTAAAGCAGTGTGATGTTTGTGTCTCGTTGCATTTTATCATTCCAAAGTATTTTTTCCTCTCGAGCGGCCGTACCAGAAGCATCTCTCTCTATCTCTCTATTTCTCTCTTCTCTCACAGATGTTCTCATTAGTGGTGTTACCATAGCGAGAACGTCCACAGCTCTTTGTAGACCGCTGTGGAGGGAAGTGAATATTTCAGGAGGCACGACCATGCATATCGTTTCTGTGAGCTGGCCAATCACGAGGAGGGATGGTATTAGTGGAAAATCCGACCGGCTGCAGAGTTGGTGTGCATTGCAGAAATGAATGACTCTAAACTCCTTTAGAGCAAATCATGTTCTTGTAGAAATGAAGGACTCCAAACATCAATCAAAATACCAAGTAGGCGGGTCTTGACAGTTAGCCAGCGCTGTGTCGCAGACTTTACATAGACAAAGGCTGGCTCTTCAAGACTAGCAACACTACTGACAACTAACACACAGACACATTCAAATACAGATACAGCATGCAGACATTATAATCAGTTAACCAAATACAATGGTATTTGTTTGTGAATGCAAAACCTAACATTTTTTGCTCCAACCATTAAAAATTAAACATGTGCATGCATCATCTGTGACCGTTTGTGTGAGCAAAACAATAATTTGTGCTTAATTATTGCATGTTTTAATTAGGTATAACAGGTGACGTCATCGTCCACACATTTGTCTTTATTTTACCAGACAAGTTAACTGAGAACACATCCTCATTTCAACAACCTGCGGAGTAGTTAAGGGGGAGGAGAGAGGGCAATTAAAAACGGGGCATGATTTGGTAGCCATGATGTAGTGGCCGGATTGAAAATTAGCCCAGCGCACCGGGGATAACACCCCTACTCTTATGATACTGTAAGTGCCAAGGGTCAGGGCACCCGTTTAACATACAGCACCTTCCGAAAGATGGCACCCTACACAGGGAAGAGCCCCCTTCACTGTCCTGGGGCATTGGGATTTTTGATCTTTAGACTGCAATCCATTGCAGGTCGGAAGTCAATATCTTCGAATAGCTTTTACCGACATCCAATCTAAATGTGTCCCAGTGCATCTGCTCCGGAAAACATGGACGTCCGCAGCAAACTAATGTTTATAGCAAGTCTCTAAACTTTACCAATCATTTATTGAGGATAAAAAGGTATCAATTTGTCCACAGCGCCACTAGAGCTGCTGATTTAACAGATTATCTCACTAAGAGAGATGGAAGGAGTAGGCTACAGACTACAGCATGCTTGCAAATATGTTTCACAACACAAACGCTATATAAGGTAGGAACATTGAAGATGTTTTAGCCTACTGCCAACTGTGTGATCCACGGTGCCACATTGCTGTGAGGTCGTGTGTGTTTATGTTGGCGAACTTGGGTTTGAGAAATCTTGCCCGAGTTTCCGACTTGGAATTCCGACTTAAAAGAGCGTTCCATTGCATTTTTCCGTGTCGGAGGTAGTTTTCTTTCTGAGTTCAGAGTACAATGGATTGCACCATTCGACCAAAGGGAGGTGTGCCCCCTACTGGCCCTCCAACACCACTTCCTGCAGAAAGGTAGGGGTCAGGCACTTTGCTCAAGGATGCTTACAGGTAGATCAACTCCGGGGCTCAAACCCACAACCTTTCCGGTCGGGAGTCCAACACCCAGACCACTAGATGACCACTAGATTTAACATGTAACTTTAGCGTGTAACTTCTCTAAAACGATGTGTGCAATTATTTTGCATGTGCACACAATGCACAAATGAATAGAAATACTTTTACTAACATTTTCATCATATGGGGTGCCAACTAACTTCAAGGAAATTAACCAAACATACAAGCATTTCTCCAGAGAAAGCCCACCCATCCCCTTATAGATAGTCTAAGCTTGATCCCTTATGTGTTCTGCCCACACACACACACACACACACACTTGTCTGAGCTCGGCACAGCTCATTTCTCACCCTAATGTTCCTGAATAGTGGCTCATTTTCCCACTACTGCTCTCGTCCAGGGTTGAAAGAGGGTCTATGCACGACACAGACACTCATTCACCTATCTCATATGCATGTAGCCTACTGATTTATGCCTACCACCCAATATTATGCCACTTCTCTGACTGGAAAACACTGACACCTGCATACACACACACCACACACATACACACACTAACTCAAGCTTATGTAACACAGACAGATTGTGAGGAGGCTGATAACGAGATATGTAAGGCCTGTGCCAGTTGCTCATTGTACATATCTGCATGTTCACTTATCACAGATTGTTCTGCGTGTGTGTGTGCGCACACAGGTAACTACTTTTGCTGTTAACAAGTGTTTCCGTTACATTTAGGTGTCCGTTTTATTAAGGATCACATCTGAGTGACACTGTCTTCTCAGGAAGAAACATGACACTCCAAGACTACAATATTCTACTGGGAATTTTGATTCGCTCATTCACTTTAAAAAACCCATTTCCAAAATAGTTGGTACAGTATATAAAATGCTAATAAAAACTTAAAGTTATTTTTAAATGCCATTCGTACCTGTACTATATTGGAAACAATACAACAACATGTTATATGATGTTTTTACTTAAAATGTTTATATGAAAAAATACACCAATTTCAAAACTGATGACTTCAACACACTCCAAAAAAGTTGGGACAGTTGTGTTTACCCACTGTATAGATGGATGGATGAATGGATGGATGGACTGCATAGCATAATCACATTAATTTTACTTACACTTAATGAAATGTGTGGGCATTGAAGCCATTAGAAGACATACTGAAATGTTTTATGTAGAATTGCACCCCCCCCTCCATTATCTAGGTCTTTAAGAGCACAAGTGCAAGTGCAGAGCCTCCTTTGCCATAGTTTGTGCTTCATGATGCACCGCACTTTCTCAACCAGCAACCATTCAGGATGCAGACATGCACATCTAGCACCCCCACTCTCTCTCATCTACTCCTTATGCAGTCAATGCTATCTGCATGGTCCTACCTGAAAAGACCACATCTGGACAGCAGCATATGTTACTCCAAAATGTTTATAGTCTTTCTCCATTAACTGCACATTAAGTACCCATGCCATCAAAACTGACATGCTCCTTTACCATGACAGAGGCTGGCTCTGGTCTGTTGAAGTCATCAGTTTGGAAATTGGTGCATATTTTCATATACCAATTAAAGTCACAAGGTAAAACATCATAAAATGTGTTGCTGTATTGTTTCCAATATAGCACAGGTTGAATGAATTTACAAATCACTTTGTTTAGTTTTTATTAGCATGTTCTATACTGTCCTAACTCAGTGACTGGTCGCGACGACGGCTGGCTCAAAATAACGGTTGGCGACATGAAGTGGGCGGGTACCGAGAAACGAATCTCAATTTGAGGTGATGTATTTGAGGGGACTACCATCGGGAGGTAAAGATATTGTGTTATATGTGTCTGGGTCTTTAATCTACAGAATATGCAGTGCCTTTTAATCAATGCTAAAACAATTGCGTTGCATCTAAGATCAAAGATACGATGTCTGGTAACTATGTTCTCAAGGTACTTGAGACTGCTGCAGTGTTTCATTTTAGAGTTTCATTTCAGCGTTTTCCCATTGGATATTAAACTCTACAACAGTACACTTGAGAATACACATTACCAGTAGAGATAGATATTGGATCGTACAATAGGTAGACGTATATTTTATGAGAAATAAGTGAATGAAGCTGATTTTCAACTGGGAGTTGCTGGTTGTTCACCTGCCTGGAAGGGGTTAATTAATACATGGTGACAGGAGGCCTTTACTATCAAGGTAGGGGTTGTTATGGTTTTTCCATCTGCACACACTTTATTGGCAATATAGCATGGGTTCCCAGCAGGTAAATAAATAATGATGCACTAAGGCATAACAGGTTCTCTAAAAATGCGAAAAGCAACTTGTAGAATGGTTACAGCTTTATAATCAACTGTGGAGAGTGTGTGTGTGTGTGTGTGTGTGTGTGTGTGTGTGTGTGTGTGTGTACATATCTGTGTGTAGGCAAGCTGTTATGGACTAGTGGCAAGCTACATTACAAACTGGGTCCAGAAAGCCAGGATTAATTCCTGCCCTTTTCACTCTTCTCTGATTTTAATTAAATAAAAGGAAAAAGAAAAATTAACAAAGGGTTAGCAAACACACATGTTCAAAGGAATGAGTGTGTGCTTTGAGAACATAAAACTTATTTGAATATCTTAAATCTAAGAGTAATAAAAATTTAAAGAAAATGATGTGGCAGAATACACTGTGAACAGGCATGTGTGAACACATACTTTAACAGTATTACTTTATCTTGTGCATTAATATGCTCTATGTAGGCCACTCCATTGCATCATGTCAAATAATTGATGTTTGATTTCATCACTAAACTCAGGTCCTGCATGGACAGCATGTAACTAGGGTTTTATTTCATTGGTTGCGGAGAGACAGTTTTGCACTTAAACCAAGCACCATGCCATTCCAGCAACAAAATATACAAATATATTTGGCATTTTTTTCTTTCTTTGAACAGTAATCAGACACAGTTTGATGATATTGTTGAAATTAAATCATCCCAGCACTGTCTTTGTTTATGTAGATTCAAGGAACTTTTATGAATCATGTGGTCGACATAAAACTTAGTTTCCATCCGTACAGGAGCTGAACGCCATTTGGTGTTTGACCCCTCTTTTTCTTGTATTCATCATTATACATTGCAGTGTATGCGGTCTCCTTGGCCACACATTAATACACATACTGTATTCAAGTCAGACAACAGGGATTCAGAGATGGATTACTTTATCTAACAGTAAACGCAACTGCTATACGCATGAGACAAACTTGGAACAAGTCCAAGATAAGTTTCGCAGAACAAAAATCTGTGGTATACTTTGACATTACAGTACATGGAGCCTAAAAATGCACCTTCAGTACGATTAATATAATTATTCCTTTAATTCATCCTCAGTGAGAAACCTTGTGCGCTGTTAATGGGCAGAATCAATGCAATAAAACCTGGGAGATAAAAGTAACAGCTTCCTTTGGTAGCATGGGGCAGCTTGCTTGTTTTGAAGTGTTGAATTCTTGTGCATTTTTAATCACCTCCTTGACTTGGGGAAAATACTCTCAGTAACACCATCCGTTTCCACCCGCCCACACACAGAAGCATGTATGCAGAAAACACAATCACGCTTCTTATTCTAGTAGCTATCTGCTCCATTACCCTTAACCCTCCTTATTTAAGGGATATTCTGGCCAATATAGACCTGCAGCTTTGGTCTCACAGTCAATTGTGAACAAAACCTAATTGAAATTATAGACTCCATATTCTATATTAGAAATAAATGGTCTAATCAGAAACAAATTAATGAATAAATAAATAAAATAAAAATAAACAACAGTCTGACTCACCAGAAATGATTAAGTCATAATCTTCTCCCTGGTTAGTTGTAGTGAATGCATGTGTTCCTTTACAACTACAGTACCTTTACGGTGTACAGAAGCCAAATATGTCTGCATGTCTCATTCAGGCCAAAAAAAGAGAGTCTTGTGTCTTGGGATATTTATATATATTTGTTGTGTTCGTTTTACAGACTTGAAAAAGGACAAGTTTGGATGAGCTAGAGAGAGTTTTATTTTCATCTATGCCAATGCATCAATGACCAAGCCTATTTGACAGTATAACCCATTACTGTTTGTTAATTAGGTATTAATTTTATCCTGTTTTGTGCACCATGCGATTTGTTCAAAAGTATAGTGTGGAATTTCTATCCACAAAGTATACATAGATGTTTATGCATTGTGCATGTGAGTGTGCGCGCGTATATATACACATACAATTAACAATCTCACTGAGACATCCTGAGGAAACTCTTGTTCTGTTCCAGGTCATACAGAATGATGTCATTACGTTCATCTAAAAGCTTGATTCATATATTTCAGTATGGACTTTTATGGAGTGACTTCCCCAACACAGTCACAGAAACCACACCTGCTTTGTTATATATTAAAATGTTGGATTCACTAGATGTGATGAAACCAAGCAGGAGACAAATCACCAGCGGATCACAGAGCTCATTCATCTATCTGTCGGTATTTGCATTTGTTTCATCGAACACTATTTAAACAACATTTATTCATTCTGAAACATTCAGAGAAAACATATAAGACATTTTCATTGGTTTCCCCCAGTGCAAGACTTTAACTGTCTCCATAAAGCTGAGTGAAGTCGCTACTTCCCAAGCTACTTATGTTTTTTAATGTAGATTCCAAAAATATGTCTTAAATTAATGCTAAATCATCATACAACTGAATATACAACCATAAACGGATCATCACTGTTACAAGGAATACTCCATGTCATGGGTGGTCAGTGTTTCGCACGCAGATCAAGTAAAAGTAAATCCTTCATTCACTTACTGGTAGAACAGTCACCGTTACACACAACCATCTGGGGAGCCGTCTGTTTTAAAAGGGCAGGCACTTTCAAATTATACTTGGCAGGTCATTTGGAAGGGTCTGCTGTCTGCCCTAGTCTGTTTGTATGTTTGTCTTGTTTCAAGTCCATGTTTTCCCTGTGTTCTGTTTCGACAGTCCGTGCTTGTGTCTCTTGCCTGGTCCACACATACATAGATACATTTCCGGCACTTTCACAAACCTGCTGCTATAATAGCAGTCTGCCAAGGTCTAAACGCACCTGGATTTTTAAATGGAATGGGAGATGACACTCGAGTTGGTTTACCGTATGTTACGCCCAAAACACACCCATGAATATTGAAAAGAGGAAGTCCAGCCCTTTGAACCTTGCGCCTGGGCACACCGACCGTTTATCTGCCGTTAAAATAGCAAACGCGGATTTGCCTTGCACTTAGATCGTTAAAATAGGGCCCATAGACTTTGTAGATACTAACAGCCAATGAAAATGAACTTCCTCACTTCCGGAAGGTCATCGAACGTACAAAGGTGTATATAACACATGTTCAGCACATAGATGCTAATGTGATGTAGTGCTATTAGACGAAAGAGGCTGAGACTAGTTAATATTAGACGATTTTAAAGCTTTAAATAATTGTAATGATGTTGTAGATCAAACCAGAAAACCAAACTACACGTCAACTGACAAAACTGAGGCTTGGATTTTACTGGCCACATTATTTGGTGAATTTTACCATTTACCAAGGCCATTGCTCTGTACATCACTAAATTATTAGGCCAAAAAGCCTTAACAAATCCAAACACTGTGTGACACTTCCTTCCCAGAAGAAAAACCTTGAGAGTGCCATGAATGTAATACCTTTATTGTGACACTTTAAAGGGCAAAACCGTCCAGACAGCTGTGACTGCCTTCATCCACTATGAGCACAAAGGAGGAGAGACAAAGGTTAAAATAACCGTCTTATGTTTAAACACCGCAATCGGCACTTCAACCGGAACGAGCGAGAGAGAGGTAGAATACTGTCCAATTAGAGATGTACAATAGCCTGCATGTTAAATGAGGCTTCACCTCAGATCTCTGGAGGAACACAGCCGTTTCCTGGATACATTTGTGTTCAAAAAGACCTCCCCTAAACAAACAACTCTCCATCGGCCACTGTTTTTGAGGTCTATTAGTCCAATTCCAAATGGCCTCCGTGGCTTAGTATAAAACATTTTTTAAATCAATATATCATAAAGTCAGACATCATAAATTTATAAAACCCTGAAAATTATGAGTATGCACGTGTGTATGTGTGCGCGCGCGTGTGTGTGTGAGCAAATGTGTACAAGTCCACTGCATCTGCAAATCAGTTTGTGAAGCTTTGTTAAATCAAACCAGATACATAACTTTCCTCTCAGCGTGTGACCAGTAATGCGTAAACAGTTTCAGGACATTGCATCACTTGATGAATTTATTCTGTATTAGTTTGACTGGTGAACCCACTGGGAACCCAATGGTGAACCCACTGGGAACCCACAGGGAATAGCAGGCTACGTGTGTTCAGGGCTCCAGACTGCGACCAATTAGTCGCATTTTGCGACCATTATTGGAGATTATTGGAGAAAATTTTGTTAACTAGGCGCAACAGTGCGACTTGCAAATATGTTCGCATTATATTATTATTACCGCTGCCGCCGCGCTGTTGCTTCATGAAGTGTCAAATCTGCGTAGCTGTCCGCTTACTGCATTCAAATGTCCGGTTGTCCGCTCTCTCCTCTTGGCTGTAAGGTTTGTATCGCCGTAAGGGTGGTGCTCCTTCTCACCGTTCAGATCTACTTTGGATTACTAAACTCCGGCTTTCAGCCTGGAAGCCATCACTACATTGAACGCTCTCAGGTTACACACTGGACATACAGTCAACTACCGGTATTCATTTCACCTGTTAAGTTGTATGGGTAATATGGGTTTGTGAGGGACACATTGTTGGATATTATTGTAGTTATGTCTTCAGTGTTTTGTTTTATCATTGTGCTGTTAACTGCCAATCCCGTATTGTTTTGCTCGTCGTTCAGTGCTCGTTCGTTCATCAATCTGCACTGCGCTTGTAATCAACTCGTTACAATATTGTGATTCAATAATGTTATGTCAATAATGGTAACTTTAGTGAACTCAGTGAGGGGCTTATTATTATACCTTGAAGTTTTGAAGGGAATTAAATGCCTTAGTTGTTAAAATAGTAGTATTGGTTCAAATAGACATTACGTCCTAGGACGTTGCCGCAAAGTTATTTTCGTACCAAATTAAGTCCAAAAATGTTATATGGAAACGTCTTCAGTAAGGTCCTGTGGTGTTGACTTACCAAAATGACGTCCCAGGTCTATTCAGGACGTGGAAATCCAGAATCTCCAAATAACGTTATTTACAAACGTTATAAGAGACGTCCTTGAATCATTCCTGAACGTAGAAAGCATAA
>JAODUE010064916.1:0-38718 GCA_027564755.1 Amblyopsis hoosieri | reverse complement strand
TGTATATAAATGGACAGACCCTCTGTGACGTCACCATAGACTGTGTATATAAATGGACAAACCCTCTGTGACGTCACACATAGTTTTTCTCAAGATAGTATTTGAACACCATGCTATGCTGGCGCTGGATCATTGCAGTACCTCACTCCACCTGTAACGCCCCCCCATGCCCCCTATTCATTAAAATGAATGGGTCGTCGTCTAGCTCTGTAGAAGCCTGGTTACGACCCATTCATTTGAATCAGATGTGTTGGAGCAGGGAGACATCTAAAATATGCAGGGCAGGGATCCCCCAGGACCAGGGTTGATGACCTCTGCTATAGAGACCAAAACAGTTTTTTTAAACATGTTTATTTTTGCTGTAAAGTCGGACATTTTAACATTGTAGCCTACGGGGATTGACTCTCCCTTTGCAGCCACAAGTGGCCATTTGATGAACTGCAGGTTTTGGCACTTCAGCGTTGTATTAATTTCTCAGTACCGGAGGTTCCTGCTTTGTTGACACGAGACCACCGGGAGCGGTGTACAGCTTGTGTGCCAAGCAGCCGACGAGACTCCTGCTAATCAAGACCGCGTTAGATCGCGGCACTTGGAAACCTCAAGCAAAAGCTCATGGAGCCACAGGTCCTAGGCCTCAGGCCGAGATATACAGAGTAATACAATTGGACTGTTGTTGCTGAGGGATGTTAACTTTGTGAATTTGAACACGCTTCTAGTGCTAGGCTTTGAAAAGACTTCCTTGTTTAGAAATCACAGAAACAGTACTCAAAAATCGATTCCTGACATCTACTACAAAGGTTAAAACATTAAAAGGTATATTGTGTGAGATGCAGTATTCAGAATGAAACTAGTGGTTTAATCAATTATTTTAAGCAAATAAATAATAGCCATTTTAGCCATGTGGCATCAAGCTCAAACTCTCTTTTTGAGCCCAATGACCTTTAAGGTCTAGAAGAACCTTAATTTATGTACTGACAAACCTGACAATGCTGTTACATTTAAATGTTTAAATGTTCTCTACAATTTGTGCTAAACAATGTAAATAATCAATAAGTGAAAATGCAGTAATGATTATGGTTAAACCATGTTTCATGAACGTCACTAAAACAGGTCTGCGATGATTTGAGACAATTCTTCTTCAGGTTTTTTTTTTTGCCGTGACCCACAGGCTGTTCTGTTTTTTATCTCCCCTTTAGTCCTCCGGCCGTTGTAGCCAACGGCGTCCAGCTCACCAGGCGCGAGAACGGCGTCTCCGCAGCTGGAGAGACGGCCCACTTTGAGGACATCATCCAGCTGACCAACCACGACAACAGCACCAACGGAGGGCGGGACACGTCTGAGGGCGACACGCCCGCTGAGCCCATCATCGCTTTTGATGATAGCGAGGAGCCGTTCGTGAAAAAAGCAAGCCCAGTGAAGCCTCAGCGGGTTGCAGGTACAGGAAACAGGAAATATAGCTAAATAATCTCTCCAGCCGTCTTCCAAACCCAGCTTCGTTATTAGGACCCCATTATTGCCATTAAAACATTGTGCCATGCACTGATTATTTATAATGAGCCGGCCTGGCTTTGTACGGAACATGCTATGTCAGAGTGACTGACATGTCCCTGATGCAGTTCATCACCCTGACCTGTGGTGACGGCCAGTGGACGTCTCGCCTATCACTCTCTGGGGGAGGGGGGATGTAAAGGAATGGTGAAGACGAGCAGGGTATCTTCATTCCGATGACAGCTGTAATTCACCGGCTATATTGACGTGGACCCGCGCCCAGAGCGAAGTTCCTGGTGGGGTGGGGGGACTGCAGAGGGTGGAGGGGGCGTTGCGGAGGAGTGCCTCTCTTCCAGGTGCTGCTGCTGTTGTCAGGTGTCAGAAAAGGACTCCTCCGCCATTATACCATCTCCAACCCACACCCCCCCCCCCGCTCCGCCCTCCAAAGCCCCCCTCCCCCTCTCTCTTCTAGCCACAGATTAGCCTTTATACCCGATAGTCAGCGGTCGTAAATAGTCGTAAATAGTATCCAAAGCAAGCAGGCCTTGCCAAACCCCCTCCCCGGCCAAACTGACCCCTTAAGGGACATTTGGTAGACCCCCCCCCATCCCCTCTCCTTCCTGCAAAGGCCGCTGCTTCTGTCACAGTCACTCAAAATGTGACCCCTTCCCCCTGCCTATCACAATTAATACTTACACAAATATGTGTACGTAGCCGGTTGGCCATGATGAAATATTTACGACTGGAAAGGGGGGCCTAATAGGAAAGGGTTTATCTGCGGGGCAGACAGACCTTTACGATGTAATTCCAGAGGTGAGGGGGCAATTTATTTTGAAGCATACTGGGAAGGCGAACGTGAATATTGGTTCTGGTGGGTGATACCCTCCACATGTGGCCATGTCAGTCAAGCGACCATGGTTGTTTTATCACGGCAAACAGGTTCGTATTGCCCCCGTGAGACCATTCTGATCTTGGGAGGTCCAATTTCATTTTGCCAAGAGCGTCAGTCTGGAACCCCTCAAGTCAAAAGCGTTTGTCACAAAGGTTGAGAAGGATAAAGAAATAAAGAATATATTTCAGTCAAAGTCCCTTAAATACCACATCTCACCCAATAATTATGTTTAAAATCAGCCGGAGCACTAGTGGAAAACCGAAACGTACGACGTACACTTAATGTCATAAGTGTACTGTACGTAAGCTAGCCGCTGATTGGCTGGTTGTTTTTTGGCAAGTGCTTTTGCACTGAGGCAGTTCCAGATGAACTTATTCAAATTACAGTATACGACATATGGCACAATGCACTCTTGTGCATTGCAACACACAAAGATGGAGGTCTCGTGGTTAAACAGTACAATAGTGTAAAATAGTATTTACGTCATAACGTTTTACTGGAATTTAAAGTTTTTGTAGGAATGGGTGATATATTACCGCATATTTGAATGTTTTTTATGTGATTTGCCATCTTTCGGTTAAAAGAACGGAGCAGGCCAAAGCCGACGCAACGTTTGAAAAAAAAAATAGAGTATGACGGATACATTTGTTAACGGAGACTTTCAGCCACTAGGGGGCTCCGTGCAATCGGAAATGAATGACATCCGGCGCAATGTGCATAACTTCACTGTGCATGCGGCTTATTTTCTTGTGCCAAAGACCCTTTGTTCTGGCCAGGGCAGAGGTTTACAGATTGTGCATTTGCTAGGGTTAACTGTTAAAGGTGCTTTTATTATCACATACATGTTGCAGAATTCATCCTCTACATTTAACCCATCCCTCAAGGGCAGCCGCTGTGCATCGCACGTGTTATCCACTGGGCCACTGTGCTGCCCTGGGGCCCCTCCCCTTTTATCATCATGTGGTAGTAAATCACCAGTGCTGATAGACACCAGGCTGACTGACCTACCCCTGTTGCTCTGTGTCATTTCCCTAGAGGTCCTGTAACACGTGCTGCTGCCATTACAGACAAGCTTGACTGTCCAGCCCAGCCAACCACACTCGCTTGGAGAGACCGATGGCCTCATGGGAATCGATCGTACAGCGCTGTGCCAAGCAACCACTGAGACTGCTCTCTCTCTCTCTCAAGGTCCCCAGAAGGTCACATGAACGAGACCAAACTGGTTCAGGACCTAACGGGGCTTGAGAAGCTAATCTGCTAGTCAGCGAGACACAAGACCATAAGGGACCAACATTTTAAAGATACCCATGGCATCAGTTCTGTGCACCTTAATACAGTATCACATTTTACAATTCAGAGCTGCCTACAGTAAATGGAATGGGATAACGATATACGCAATTTTGCTATTACGAGTAATTGTTTTTGTGAGAAAAGGATGCTCGCGTTCATGTTTTATGTTTAGTTATTTAACTGAGAGACGCGTAATGATTGGATACGGTTTCTATGTGAAATATGTAAATTTCATTTGCTTTTTGAAAAAAGGGGGGAGGGGCCTGTGGAATACATCTTATAAGAAAAGGAGTCAAAACCTATTCGATATTGGCTACACTCTGTGTTGTGTGAAGTTACCTGTAAGAGTGTTTATACGTTAACTATATACACTGTCTAAAAATTGTGGATGTATGTAAATATGTTTTCAGTTCAAACTTTAAAGCGTCTCACTCACTTAACAACTGTAGTAGTGTGTTTGGTTAGAAAACCACAGTGGGTAATCTGACCTCATGTGGGATTCTTAAATCCAAGGTCCAAAAAGAATGCAAATCATGTGTTTACTTAGCTGTCTTTAACAATCCATGCAGTGTTTTTTTTATTTTTTATTTTTATTTATTTAAAATTTTAACCTGTGCGAGCATCATGCAGTATTGCAGACTTGAGACCAGAATGTCTCTGAAATGCTGGCATGTGTATAGACTATAAATATATTTTGATGTGTTGTTTGAGGATAAATAGAAGTATCGGAGTCTGATTAAAGACGCCATCAAATATTTGCCGTCTAAACTGGTCATTATTTATTTGATTGGGTAATATGTAATATGATATGTGTTATGTGTTAAAGTTTGGACTTAATTTATTATGAAAATGTAATGTTGATGTATGAAAGGAAAATCTTGGGGACATAGATCTTTACCCCCTGATGGATGAGTGCTTTGCAGCATTGACAACTATTCTGCTAACTTCAAACATCTGTACGATTGTGTTTCTGCCCGTTCTTTGTGAGTCATAGGGTGGTGATACAGATCTTCATAGTGAGAATAGATGTTTTATTTTCTGTAATTTTAAAAGCTGAAATGACACAGATGACTCTACTGAGAACGTAGAGCGTTGTGAAATGCTGCTGTGCTTTACACCGCGTTCCAAATTATTATGCAAATTATATTTTACACAGATTTTCCTAAATAGTAGATGCAAATGACAGTCAGACTCATTTTATAAGTTGAACAAACCATCCAATGAAAACAGTACTTTTTTCAAAAATAAAAAAACTCAAAATGCACTGTACCAAAATATTATGCACAACAGAGTTGCAAAACATTTTATAGGTTAGAAAGAACTGAAAATAGCAATTTGTTGAACTTGCAGCATTGGGAGGTCATATTTACTGAAATCAAACACTATTTCAATCAAACACATTTTAGGACCCCTTCTTTGATATCACCTTCACAATTCTTGCATCCATTGAAATTGAGTTTCTGCTTGAATTTCTTTGCAGGATGTCAGAATAGCCTCCCAGAGCTGCTGTTTTGATGTGAACTGTCTCCCACCCTCGTAGATCTTTTGCTTGAGTATGCTCTAAAGGATCTCAATATGGTTGAGGTCAGGGGAGGTCATTTTCACACCTTCAGGGACACTAAAGGGGCCTACCAGCTCTCTCCCCATGATTCCGCCTAAAACATGACTTGCCACCTCCTTGCTGACGTCGCAGCCTTATTGGGACATGGTGTTCCATTCACCAACCATCCACTACTCCATCCAGGGTTGCACGGCACTCATCAGCAAACAAGACTGTTTGACAATTAGTCTTCATGTATTTCTGGGCCCACTGCAACTCTTTCTGCTTGTAAGCATTGGTTAGGGGTGGCCGAATAGTAGATTGATGCACAACTGCATACACCATGAGGTTTGCTGCTTTGTAATGGCAGTTTAGCAGCTGCTCTCTTAATCCAATGAATTTGTCTGGCAGTCCCCTTCCTCATTATGCCTTTATCTGCACGAACCCGTCTGTGCTCTGAATCAGCCACAAATCTCTTACAAAGGTCACGCTTAAGTTTTCGTGAAATATCTATATTTCATACCTTGTATAAGGCATTAAACTTTTGACGCACATTTTACGCTTTTCTGCAGCTTTTTCTTTCCCATATTGCTTGAAACCTGTGGCCTGCTTAATAATATGGAACATCCTTCGTAAGTAGTTTTCCTTTAATTGGACTCACCTGGCAAACTAATTATCACAGGTGTTAGAGATTGATTTCAATGATCCAAAGAGCCCGGAGACATAATACCATCCATGAGTTTGATTGGAAAAACTAAGTATTAAATGTTTATGACACTTCATTCCAATTTGCATAATAATTTGGAACGTTAACTTACTGTTTACACATGCTGACTGTCCCGTTGACAAACTAAGTGAAACCTAACCATGGGAAACCCGAAGCGGAGGTTCCAGAGCCTTCTACCATTCAGGCAGTACAGTACGTACAAGCAAGGCATGCGCCCAGGCTCAGCTGTCTCTAACGTACTGGATCTTCTCTTCCAGATGCGCAACAGGGGGCACATGCCAATTTGTGTGGCCCACTGTTCCCACAATGTGGTCGCATGGAGAGCTGGAACTTGAGGATGTGTGTGTGTACTGTAGTACCGCTCATCCTTAGAGGCAGCTGAACTCCATTACTATAGTTCTGCTTCCTCTTCCTTTCATTGACACATGTTGTACTGATCAGCGCACACTAAGTGAGTTACGATGACTTGGAGAGACACACTCACAGTTGAAGGATGTGCACAGTGGCAGCCATGTTGGAGCCCAACGGGCATCGCCACGGTGTTTACGCTGAGGAGGAACGGCTACCGATTCATCCGTCTTTTGCTGTGTGTTATATGTATTGTCAGCGATTGCAGGCTAATACACCTTTTGTTGCATTCAGCGAATAGCTACGCACCATACAACACTATCTCAGCCTTGGCAATATGTTTCAAATGTGTGGGGCGGAGCTTCTGATGGAGCACCCTATTGCATTGGAGGAAGATGTGTATTTTTGTTTTGATCAAAAAAAATATCAACAACCTTTTTCCAGAATGATTGCGTATACCTTTACACACACACTTTCAGAAGGTGACACAAACCAGATTTACAAAATGGAAGAACATCTGCCTCTTGGTGCTGTGCAATTGTTATTCTTGGGAAAGAATGCTACTTTGTTAGGACCTTGTCAGTGATTACAGATGTATCTGTGTGCATTGGAGAAAGATTTATATACTTTTTACCAGCTCCCTTTTAATGTTCTTTGCATACACCAATGAAACTGAATCTTTTTGGGTATGCGCCACTCAGAAAACTTGTGTGGCTACATCTTTCCTCTTTTACCCATGATTACATAATCTAAGAAGAAGCTGACCTCACTGGTTCCAACCTGCCCAAATCAGTTGCCCACATCATAAAAGGTCTGACGCATCTTTAAAATATGTATTCATCCACACCACCAGAGGGCAGCACCACAGAATGTGGCATGGCACACAACAGATACAATTACCTTGTGCCAATAAGCTTCTGCTAATGCCTAAATGCTAATGCTAATGCTAAACTGTAATAGCTGAGATGTATTATGCTTGAATCCACATTATTAGCAACAGCGTGGAATCCTTTAAAAGTCCAATATGTTCTAACTTCACGCTCCAACCATTTGCTCCAGCCAGGGCCACAGTTCTTCTCAGAGGGGACTAGAGGATTAGCGAATGCTATTTCAGGAGGGTGTCAAAGACAGGCAACGAGCAACAGCAGGCTGGGCAAAGTATCTGAATAGAGAGTGAACGTTCAAAAGAGACAGATGGGAGAATTAGTGGTGAGGGTTTACATATTTACCAAACGCTGGTGGCCACAAGTGGGACAAAGTAAAGCATCCCGATCTCGCTGCCTGTCAAAGTTACAAGGCTGTCCATCAATAACTGGGCTAGCTGTCACGGTACAGTACCCCTGTATTCATGTCATGTGGATTGACGGGTGTATTATCTCTTCGGGGACAGCCAGGAAACGTGCTGATATGTGCGGTGGAAATGTTGCCACCGTCACCCTGAACCCTATTCCGGGCCCACGCGCTTTATCGCTGGGTGAGTGAAGATAAAGTTATTGTTGGGGTTTGAGGTAAATAAATCTTGCCACCCATCCTGTGATGTTAGACAGATAGCTGGTATGTGTGAAACTATGTACAGTATCTGCTGCAGTGTGCGAAGTTTACAGCCCATCATGAAGGCATAAGCTCAGAGTTGTTTGAGTCGTTGCCCCCTTTACTTAGGGCCCGTGGAATCTCACTAATGTTTTTTTGACGTCACACAAAGGTCACCATGCAACTTTATAATGCACATCCTAACCAACAAGGCCAAATCTTTTTGTTCACGCACACGCAAATTTTTTCCCCCCCCCCCCCCCCCCCCCCTTCTCCCTCCCCCATCGCACTGACGTGAAGACCTCCTTATCTCCTCGGCAACAAGGGGGGGCTCTCTGCACAGCTGCTCTCCGTGGCAACGTATTAATGGCAGCCTGCAGAATGGCAGGCAGTCTGAGTAAAGCCCGCGTCTTGATCCCTGGGGAACAAACAGAACAGGCCCCACCGCTCAGCTATCCTGACAAGGGGGCAGGGGGCGGGGGGCAGGGGGGGTGGGCGAAGATCTAACAGCCGACACTGGACCACAAACGGAGATCCCGCCGGGCCCGTGTGTCATGGAACCAGTCTGTAAATCCCTAGAGAGAGAGAGAGAGAGAGAGAGAGAGAGAGAACAAACTCGATATAGGCAGCAGCTGGTTTGTTGTTACCGTACTTCAAATATTTGGATCCTCTTGTTATTGCTTCCATCGGCCTACACAAGAAAGCAGATTTACAGTATCAGTTGACTTTATTAGACAGTAGGCTATACCACACATTTGTTAGGCGGGATTCCTGTCTCAGTAGCTACATCGTCAAACAAAAAGCAAGTGGGTGAGCTTATCGGGCGGCTATTAATAATAAATAGCCCTGCTTTTTCAGGCCATCAGGTTATAAATCGGGTCCTCTTTCTGTTAATCCTTTAAGTCTTTACCGGGCCTCATGGAAAGCAATGCTTGTTTGGCTGTTACCGTGACAGCTCTGTTATCTCTCAATCTCCAAGTTGTCAGTAGACGTGCTCTGCAGCACATTGGTGCGGCTTGGGTTTAGCTAGCTTGCAGGTTATTTTGAGTGCAAGGGGTAGAATGAAGCCCTTTTGCACACACACAAGCAGCTAACCACATCAACCCTTTGATCTCTTTCTCTCTCTTTTTGTCTTTACACCAGGAAATGTTAAAGTGACGGATAACTACAATTGTCGGCACATGGATATTATTTGTGGGCGGTCCTCCATGTAGTAATGATGAACACTAAGTTCATTTGCTGTTCAAAGTGGAACTATATTACTTTCTGCCATTAGATATATAGACATACAGTATAAGAGAACCAGATGCTTGTGGGTCAAACACACACACACTAAGGTACGCGTGGCCGGCCGGCAATGTAAACAAAGAACAGAGATGCTTGGATTACAACACTCAGAATGTACTACACTATATCTTTACATAAAAAAATAGTGGTTTATTGCTACATGAATGTTTAAAATATCATATAGAGCACTTTTATAACGCTCCACTTCCCTCAGGGTAACTCAGTTTGTTTTTAAGGCTTTTAAAGCTTTTAACGCTTGCTACTGTATCTTCGAGCTCAAATCAAAACAATATTCCTCCGCATGGTGAAGCGCAGCGTAGCACTACGGCTTTGATGTTGTAACCAGTGTTTGCCACTTTGTTTGTGTTCATGTTCACGGAGCCAGGGCTGTGTGGAAGTATCAGATCATATTTTCGGCACGCACAGAGAACGGCAAGATAGCAAAATGCGAGGAAATATTTGTTGAATTTGACAAAAATGTGTATTAGCCTACAATTAGCTTGCAATAGCAGACTATACCTTTATTCGCGTTATTTATTTACCTTCCACTGTAGAGTAAAGCTTTGCAATTAAGAGTGCAGCGTGAGTGCCTGTGTGTGTGTGTGTGTGTGTGCGCGCGCACGTATGTGTATGTGTTGAGATCTAAGCAAATTTGCACGATGCATTAAAAACAACCACCGTCAGGCCTTGGGGAGCATTGCTCTGTGTGTGTGTGTGTGTGTGTGTGTGTGTGTGTGGGTGTGCGTGCACGTGTGTGCGTGCATGCTGAACCGACTGTACACCTGCTGAGAGCAGAATACACCTTTCTGCTCCACAACACACCAGGCTGATCAGAGTAAGCATAGGACTTCTCACTAGAGAAATTACAGTAACAGTGTATTTGCATGAGGTGCATTTAAATGGCGTCGAAACCGTGAAGTGAAAAGCGAAGGAGGAGATCTGTGAAGTCAAATCATTCATGTCGTTTTATTTTTAGTTTCTTAATTTTCCAGTCATGCATGTTTTCTCAGCGTGGTGTGATTATTGCCGTCTACCCATTTGTTTTCAGGGCCTGGCCTCAACGTTTTACAAAAACACTGAAACAGAGTTTCCTTTCCATCTCGAACTCTAAGGAGCATTAGAGATGTTATTCACTCTCATGGTATACCTGATACCTCTGTTTACTGAAATGATAAACTCTGCATTGCTGCAATTACTGTCGCTGGAGCAAAGCCTTTAACAAAATATATTTTTACTATGTTTTAACAAAGATTGTTGTCTTTCGTGTCTACTTAAAGGTTTTTCCTAAGACCCTTGTGTTGACATTGTGTGTCAACAAAGTCGCACTTTCTACTGCGTGTGTCTGCCTGTACAACGACCTATACCACGACCACTGGAATATAGAAATTGTCATTTAAAAACTGCGAATCATCTTGAATAAATGCGTTCTCAATTTCCTCCTGCCGTCGGGCTAAAATTGCGTCCTTACAGTACTAACAAAGGCACAACTTGTTCTCAGGAACACTGCCTTCTCTCAACCTAGTTTAATGTATGTTGTTTCCACCACTGTATGTATTTAATAATGACTTGAACACGGTGATGTTGTATGCAATTATTTGTTCGTTAAGAAGATCTACAGTCTGTTTAATTAAGATCAGACAGCATTCGGCTATGTGATATCAAAAGCTCCCGGTTAGGGTATCCCTGCTAAAAAGTCCAGCAGTGCTGGTCACCAGCATAAGGTATGATTTGCATGCTGGAACCAGCATGGAATGCTCGTTTGCTGGTATACCCCAGCATCCCATGCTGGTTGCTGATGTGCTGGTATACCAGCTAGACCAGCACTACCACAGCATTAACCAGTATGAACCAGCACTACAACAGCACTAACCAGTATGAACCAGCCTGGACCAGCACTACCCCAGCACTAACCAGTATGAACCAGCCTGGACCAGCACTAACCAGTATGAACCAGCCTGGACCAGCCTGGACCAGCACTACCCCAGCACTAACCAGTATGAACCAGCCTGGACCAGCACTAACCAGTATAAACCAGTATGGAATTCATGCTGGTTTATACTGGTTGTTATTTCCATGTACAGTGCATGGTAAATGTAAATGACTGCATTTTCTAACCTCCCGGCCACTCAAAGCACTGTACAGCATTGCCTCACATTCACCCATTCACACACCGATGCCGCTGTCAGCCGTGCAAGGTGCCACCTGACCACCTTGCTCAAGGACACCTCGTCCCTTGGTGAGGAGTTAGCCGGGTCCGAACCAACAACCTATCACCTGTCGACCCCCTCTATACCCACTGCGCCACTGTTGTCCATAGTACAGCGTATGTAGACCCAGTATTCCCATTACACATACATCACATGCATTTGCATTCCATATACTGTATACAAACAGAGCAGAATGGGTTCTTTGAAAATGATATCCCTCTGGGGCGCGCACACACACACACACACACACGCACACACACACACACACACACACACACACACACATGCCAGTACAGTATAGGTTGAAACTCTCATTTCTGTTTCTGCCGCTTTCTTGATTTACGTATTCACTCTGTTTTCCCTGTGGGGAAAACAAACACAGATGTTTTTTTCTCCGAGAAGGAAAAGTTCCCTTTGCATCTCTGTTTCGTTTTTATTTGTATTTTTTACCTCGTTCTCCCATGCAGGAGAAAATCAGACTGTCTGGGTCTGTGGTATGTGTGGTACTGTGATAACTGGGTGTGACGTGTCTGTCCCTCTGCAGATGAATACGGACACATATGTCCCTGACACTATCACACCGACAACAGTAGCAGCCAGACAGTTCAGGAAAATATATAAAATGTGGTAAAACGTTAATTGCTTTTTCCATGCGATACACATAACATCGCATACATCACCTTTTCTTGATACATTATGTTTTCCATCAGAAAAACATCTCTCTGGATTTTAGCAGAGCTAATAGTGATAATTATTGCGCAAAGCAGACATGCAAATGTACGAGGCATGGAATTACATTCTTACTGTACATACAAACTGATAGGACTTTTATCCCATCCATCTATCACTGGCCCAGCTTAGCCAAGTTTCTCATCACTCACACCACTCAGAACTCATCTAAATATTTAGCCTTGAGTAGCTATTTTCGACTCCCTGTTGAAGCAGCGCTGAGAAAACACTTCAGGCCACTAGCTGCTCTCATTTTCCGAACAAGTCAGTTAATTAAAAATAAACACCTGTCTGAAGAACGTTGACCGCCCAATAGGGTGGTGGTCATGGCAGCAGCATGATATGCTTCTGCAGTGTAGGTCTACCATGCTAAAAATCAGCATGAATTCCATGCTGGTCCAGGCTGGTTCATACTGGTGTAGTGCTGGTCCAGGCTGGTTCATACTGGTTAGTGCTGGGGTAGTGCTGGTCTAGCTGGTATACCAGCACACCAGCAACCAGCATGGGATGCCGGCGTACCAGCATTCCATGCTGGTTCCAGCATGCAAAACATACCTTATGCTGTATTTTTAGCAGGGATGGTAAAATTCTTCTTTCTTTCGAGTTGGGCTTTAAACCCAATTCCAATCGGAATATAGGGTCCATGTAAACGCATCTACTGTGGGCTGTCGGTTGGCATGGGGTGCGCTGGGCAGGCGCTGGGCAAGGCCCTGGGCCTGTTGGTTGGCCATCCCTTTAGACTTGATTCAATCCATCACTCACTTTGAGAAACACTGGCGCGGCCAAGGTACTGTAGCTCACAGCACAACAGCCTGGGGCGGGGAGCAGTGGTGAGAGGATGCATGCGCACGCACACACACACGCATGTTCATATTCTCAAATACACACACAGAGACAATCTCGCTCTCACACAAACACACACACACACACACACTATATTCTGAAACTATGTATTCTCAGTACACATATTCTCACACACACACACAGATAATCCCAATCTCTCTCACACACACACACACACAATTTATATTATCAAACTCACACATACATGTATATTCTCAACACACATACAATACTACACATTACATGCACACATTCTCATATGCACTCTACACACACACACATTCTCTCTCACTTTCTCTCACACTCTCTCACACACACACACACACATGCAAATTTAGCTAAGTGATGTGTTTCCATGTGTATCTGATTTGCTTAAAAAACAAACAAAGACTTGTGCAATTAGAGAAGGTTGATTATAGGTTATGGGAACGTGGTAATGTTTTCTTATTTTTCTCTTGCATTACTGGCAGCAGTCTCACGTCTCAGAAGTCTCAACTATATAACTATTGCAGTGCATTGCTTTGCATTTCACATAAATGTCCTTTCAGGCTACAATCAGATTGTCACTTAAGCGTATAGTTTATTCCACATTTGCACCAATAGCTGGGATGACCGTTGGCAATAGATACACATGATTTCCATAGATATGTATATGGCACTTTATGTCAGACTGAATAGTGGCTGGTCAAGGTAGTCACATCCGTTTTTCATTTGCAAGCCTGTTACATTACCGGGGAATTAGTCCTAACCGTGTTTATTTATTCCTAGCTGGTGTGCCTTTTACACAAAAGCGGTTTGATCTGTCCTATCGTGTTCTGTCTTTTTCCATCTGAAAAAAACAAAACAAAACAAAACAAAAACCCAATGGAAAGAGTAAAGCCTGAAGTTCTCTGCACGTGTTACTCATCTGGTGTGTGAAAAAGGCACTAAATCTTTCTGTACCGAGGACAGTCTCCACTGAGACTTTTGGGAGGACAAAACAAAAGTATGAGTATGGGAATAAGAATGCAGGTCAGAACTTTTTCTTAATGTAGTGTTCCCCTGCAGATGCCAGTATCTCTTTGCACACAATGATCATTAACTCCACACTGGCCAAAAGGGGCCTTGTGTTTGTTAAACCAGATTGAGCAATATTTAGTTTTCATTAGGGCCAAGGGACATCAGACAATATCACCAGAGAACTGGATAGAGATCAGGCTGACTTTGGGATCAATCTTTAGCAAAACCAGATCTGTCAGATACGTCACGTGAAGTCCCACAAGATGGTGGTGGTTGATG
This sequence comes from Amblyopsis hoosieri, assembly GCA_027564755.1. Taxonomy (NCBI): domain Eukaryota; kingdom Metazoa; phylum Chordata; class Actinopteri; order Percopsiformes; family Amblyopsidae; genus Amblyopsis; species Amblyopsis hoosieri. Next base: position 24,559 of record JAODUE010064916.1, on the reverse strand, counting down.
CGTATGCGGTACAGGAGGTTTCACCAATGTTGGTCTACAGTGTTGTGGAGAACATCTTGAAGAACATGCATGGGTTTTCATAAAGTCCTAATAATGGGATTGTTCATTAAACAAACCTTTATGTGGAGTGTTGGTGATGTCTTGGAAGCCTTCAAACACTGACTGGACCTTTTGAAACACAGGTTTGATTATTTATTTGTGTTTTGAGATACAGTAAATAAAAACACTGAAGGAAAGGAGAATACATAATTAAATATAGTGTAGGTTTGAGATGTCGGGACAAGAGTCAATGCATTTTTATGGGTATAGTGATGGAATGCAGTATGAGATCATCATTTGGACATTTAGATTGTTAATAAAAGGAACAATTTGAGTTAACCTGTAAGGTGTTCCATGTTGCCATGGTTATTCCTGAAGAGAGCACAAACAAAGGTGTATGGGGACAGATTGCTTGCCATCTTCCTGAGGACATTGTGACATATGTTTGTATGTGTGTCTGTCCATGTCTGTAATAGCAAAGGATACTGTAGCACTCTGCATGTCTGCTGTGGTAAATTGAAGTTTGGACAATTCCCAAAAGACACAATAGCGTATAGCCGTGGATCCAGCATCGCATGACATAGCAGAATGGAGCAGAACAGTGGTTCTATTCAAAACCCAAACCACTTTTCCCTGGCAGTGCTCTCGGCTGGTATTAGATGAGATCATTATTTTTTTTTTCACTGACATAAAAAAAAAAAAGAAATAAAATGAAATGTTCATTTTTGTTTCTTCTTTTATTCTAATCTCCATATTCTAAAAGAGCAGCTGATACTATCGTGTAAAGCTGGATAAATATTAGTATGTACAGAGATAAATAAGCGTTTCACTCTTCCAGTTTGGGTAATTTATTTATTTTGGTGGTATATATGAAACCTAAAATATAATCAGCCAGCAGGCAGCAGAACCATTTGTATCAGTTTATATTTCAAGGTATTACCAATAATGTTAGCCTAACATCATGACTCACAACTAAAGCCTAACATAATGACTCACAACCTAGTTTGAAGTAACTTTAATCTCACTGTATCTGTAAACACTGATTGAGGAGGGGAAAGGGTAACAAGAACCTTATACAGTTAAAGTACAACAAAAAGTAAGTTCAAATGGATTTTACTACTGTAGATCCCATCAACATTAAATAGTACAGGGCGACAGTATAAAGATGTGGTCTGGCTCACTCTGTACAATATATTTTACTCATTAGACAAGCTGGGTCTTTATGGTGGGCTGGCTCATATCAACCAAAATGTAAACAATGGTGTCTTCAGATAACCACAGAACATTAGTATTGACAATTGCAATAAAGCTAAATGTTTGAGACCCTATAGCCATTTGTACATCAGTGTCAAACTAATGTATTGGTACTCTACCAGCAGAGTATGAATGTCCCTTAATCCGGGTTTAAAATAATATAAAATCTGGCAGGTGATTGGGTTGGGTTTACTTGTGTGCTAGGAGAAATCTAAAGACCTACGTATATTAACTACAGTAGGAACTGTTGCCATTCAAGTTACCAACTATGGTGGGCAATCAAACCCAGATGGAATTTTCTGGCAGTCCCAACCTGATCTGACTCTTCAGGAGACCAGTGGATAAGCAAAAGGAATATTTGGGGTTCCTTATAAACATATCTTAGGTAGCAGTTATACTTCTCTCAGTAAATTATACTGAGTGCTGAGAAGAAATGAGACCATACCATACATTGTAGAATTACAGTAGCACATCTTGAAAGGCTAATGCTAGCAGGACCAGGGTCAATTTATGAGCACCAATAATCTTCCAAAATGCTCCTGCGTGTGCTGTGTTTACATTTAGGGGGACACAAGGTCATATTTCAGAAAGAGCAAATAAGCCTCAAAAACTTTAGGGCTTTATGGACTACAGCAGGCTACATTTCGTTTTATTTTCTGTACATTTTCAGATGTAGACTTATTGCTGTGCTCATTAGGATAGACTACATCAGAGAGCAGTAACTGTCATATGTGCTGGAGTTAATATGTGTGTGTGTTTATGCTGTTCAGGTTGAGGATTTCCCCTTGGACCTTTTTGCCCTTCGGGAGTTAGCCGTTTGGGGCATTATCAGGTACAGCAAAACAACAACTTGAATCGAATCAACTCGGCAAAAACAGGACATTTATAGCATTCCTTTAACGATTTATTTGGTTCATCATTGTATTTTTACTCTAATACTCTCATACTGGGACTGAATGTACAAGGTTATCAATAAAACAAATATTAGCCCTTAAAATAAAATGGCATACTTATTTCAGATTAAGGTATAAGTGAGTCAGTCATCTTCTTAATCATGCTGTAAAACATTTAGGCTAGTAAGCTACGTTAATGTTCTACTGTAGCATAAATCATTGGCATGACATGATGGTTTTCTCCCATGTACAAAACAAGGCTTGTCCTGACACAAATGTTTTTGGGTAGATTTGGGTAAAGCAGTGTAAGGCCTGGACAACATTTGTGTGCATTTGTGTGTAATGAAAAACATTACACCATTGTGTGTGAATATTGAACATTGTGTGTATTCACAGTGTGTGCATTCACACACAATGTGATGAAAAACAACAATGTAATGGCAATGGGTAATCATTAAGCAATGATGGATTGCCAGTCTACTGAGTATGAGGAAGTAATGATTAGTCCTTGAATAAGTACCATTTAGCAGAAGCATTGCAAAGCCAAGCGGCATTGGTGTCGTGGTGGTGTTCGCCACTTTGGTTGTGTTCCTATTTACGGAGCCGGAGCTGTGTAGAAGGAACCGATACTTTTTTCAGCACACATAGGGAATGGTAAGCTATAGTGAAATGCAAGGAGTTATTACAATTAACTTTAGCTGACTATACCTTGAGGTGAATATTCATATGTTCTTCTCTACCGTGTATCATTATACAGTATACACTGGGAATACATTAGCATTTTTGTTCCTTACATAACTAGTTTGTGCTACCTTAAAAGGTGGGGGTGGGATTCGTATATATAATACGCTTCTGTACAATCTGCTCACAGTCTGCTACTGTGACCCTCTGCTCCTACACAGCCCTGGCTTTGTAAACACAAAGTGGTGCAGACCGCACAATACAACACTACCCCAGCCTTGGCAATGTGTGTCTAATGGCCAATGAGATTCTGAGGGAGCACCGTATGGCATTGAAGGGAGAGGTGTTTTTGTTTTGATCAGTTCAAATATCAACATTCTTTTTCCAGCATTGCTTACTCTATATGCCTTATACATTCAAAACGATGTTTGGAGGAGCAGTTTAATATTTAATATCTAGATTTCTACAGGCTAACTCAACAAACTCAAATAACAACCACACATACATGAAAAGTTGGTCTGCAAAGTCTGATTCAGCTATCTTGCCAAAAGGGTGCAGTTTTGGCAAATTTGTTCCAGCAGTATTATTCATACCAGATCTTCTGTTCCTTGCAGTTTCAATTCAGCAGCCTACTGTATCTACAATTACCATAATTGACTTGGAGCTCCAGAGCTCTTAAGACTTTCATGCCATCAATTCAGAACCATTCCAGAATAATTTATTTTCTTGTTTAAGACCACTGGATGCCCATTCATATTAACAACAGCTTCCAAACATTCAGGCCGCCTGGCCTTGCCTTTGGTCATGGGTGTTTGATATCTATGCCGAAAATATTTTCTTTGAGATAAATTACATGCTTGCTTCTTTAAAGATAAAAAACCACCAACCACCGGAAGCAGTTAGGGTTAGGCGTCTTGCTCAAGGACACCTCCACACTTGGTGAGGAGTAAGTCGGGGATCGATCTTTGTGATGAAAACTGGATTAAAACGGCTAACTGTAACCTGACACGCCAGAGGAATTGATGTCACACTTCCATCTGGGGAGCCGTACATTGAAACTTTTTGTGAAGGGCAGGTACTTTCAAAAAAATACTTGGCAGATGATTGGATGAACCATCTGGTCGTTTTCGCTGTCAGCACCCCTAAACCACGCCCGTGTATCTATGAACACGACGCTGATTGGAAAGTTCAGTTGCTACTCGGACACATTCAAAATGATTCCGAGGCTTTCCAGACTTGATTCTCACGGCGACATAAACCTGAAGCTCGCAAGGCTAGGCTAGGCTAGGCTAGCTGCGGACTGGTGACCAAATGGCCATGTACTGTAATCAGATTATCAGGCCACTAGTAAACTGCAGGCTGTGCCTGGGCATAGCCACATAGCTACACAGAAGAACACGGGTTGCAGCAGTGGTATAATGCTGCCGAGGGGCTGTTAAGCAAAGCTGCCAAGTAGCAGCTGGACTAATGGCACTGAGCAGCTCCACTCTGTGTGTGTGTGTGTGTGTGTGTGTGCGCGCGCGTGATAGAGACTCATAGGTTTACAAGTATATAAACTTATTTGCACATATATTATATGAAACGGTAGCAATATTACACACATACTGTAGCTATAAAATACCAGTTGTCTGACTGAAAAGGAAAAACACAGGCGTTATTAGCATTTCCACTTGGAAAACACACTTCCTCCACACTTCATTTTGGCTGTAATTTGGCTGCTGAAGTTCACAGAGCTGAAACAAGCCTTCGGTTCACAAACTGTCCCGTTCCAAATGTATCTTCTGAGTAGCCAATGTAAATGAAAAGGAATATGAAAGGGTATTAATTAATGGATCAGTGCTTGACAACAATGTTTATTTATTTAGCCTACATTAGCCTACACAAATAAAGGGCACTGACCATTTTATTTATTAACTATACAGCTTTTACAGCTTTCAGCCTGTAGACCGCTTTCAGCCTGTAGTGTAATGAAGTATTAGAGGTGAATATTTTAGCTTCTTCATACCTGAATCAATTAAAGTGAAGTGCATTGCTGGTTCTATAATATGGCCGCCTTGCACACATTTTATATCAAATGGCAATAAACTTCACCAGCTGTCTGATCCTGACACTTAGCTAATGTAAGTAGCATTTTAGCAATGTCTAAAGGTCCAGAATTCTTTACAAGTTGCTCAGCTAATGAGAGGCAACTTGTGTCCAGGCAGTGAGAGGAAACACAGTATGACTTGTGAAGCAAAACATTCCAAAGCCATGGCTTTTTGGACAGTAGAATTACGTCCAAATTATTGCCGGGGAACAGTATCCAACCAGCTAATGGTCAAAACAAGGAATTTCTTCTGATTTACAGATATATAATAATAATAATAATAATAATCTTTATTTTTTATAACACTTTTCATAAATAATGGCAGCTCAGTGCTATACAGAAAAACAATGTTAATACAAATGGTTCAAGCAATCAGATTAAAGAAATATAAGAAAAATTAAAACATGCATAAGATGGTTTAAAAAAAATACATATAGACAGATGCAAAACACACTAAAAACTTAAGGAGATGGGGTTTATATCCGTTCATTATGTTCTGATTAGAAAAACAAGCAGTTATATGACTGTATATTTTCATCCTTAACAACCTATATTCAAATAAATGTACATTTTAGTGCATGCATGTGTGGGATAGTATGCTATGCGGATGCTCTAATGTGATCATGCATATATCCTTTAAAGGAGCATTCTATCATAAAGTTGCATGACCATTGTGAGTCACTGATCTTCCAAACGCATTTCTCTGTTGTTGGCCTCCATCTCCTCAAGGGCATTTTTTAATGCAACTAGCTGGGTAAGAATGAAAACACACTGAAGCAATTTCTTTGTCCTCATTAAAGCTTTTTGACAGTGTTTGTGCCAATTATCATTAAAATCAGCTGCACCCTATTTGTACAATTTATTGTGTAGAAGTTTGTTTGTGTCATACTTTCTTCTTAATCTTTATATTCAATTTGTTTCTTGTGCTTTATAAGGTGAAACTGTGTACTTGGCATCTGCCTCCACTTACTGTAACACAAGTGTGACCATCCAAGAGCGATATTTAGGCAGCATTTGCTCAGTACAGTATTTGTCCCAGGAGATTGTATTCAGCCTTGAAGAGTAGGAACGATAGGAAAGATTGGAACGTTCCCATCCCGGATGGGATTAGATTAAATGTTAATGCAGGATCTATTCCAGGCTGGTGAGTCATATATGAAGGCCAGTGCTCGCCAATGTGACTTATACTCATTTTGATGAGACATCACCATTGTCTCAGTGGTACTTACTAGTCATAGGCCTACCATTATATTGTTCTTGTTTGAAGTGGCCACATTTGGCACTGCTGAATTTGTGATTTTTCTTTTTTAAAACCATGAAACGGTTTTTAACCATGAAACTTCCTCCCCCATCGCTGCTGAAGCGAGAAGGGGGGGGGCTTTTCTGCCTGTGCACTGTCATGCAACCCTGCAGCTGAAAGGATCAAATATCTGGATGCGAAGACTGGCTCTACTGGCACATCTAAATACATCACCCATTGATTTGCTATGATTAAGTTACGGCTAAGGAGGTGGCACACAGTCGCATAAATACCAGTGGGAAAGACCAACAGATGTAATGTATCGGTTACCCCACGCTGTATGAATTAGTAAATCTACTGCACTACAATGGTGAGCAAAAGCTTTTTGTGTTTACGTGAGAGGACAGTACTTTAAGGGCTACAGAAGGCACATGCTTTGAATAATAGCAAACATAAAAACACAAGGCTAATTTGGCTGATTTACATTGTTTGTGTTGCAGCAATACATTATTCAGTGTATTGTGCATTTTGTTTAGGCCACATGGAGTAAAAACACGCAAGCTCTCAGATGTCACTGAAAGCCAAATGCGAGTTTTACGACGGAAATTGTAGGAGCCTTCTATGTTGGCCTGTCTCCTGGTCATGTTCTTGTGTTACCACAGTGATACAGCTGGAACGCTAACTGTAAGCGAGACCGTTAACGACCTGTAACTGACTGACAGCTTGGGGAAGCCGCCGGGGTATCCGGGGTTAGGTGGATTTGCAGAGGCACTAATTTTACCCACGGTGCACAGGCGATCAGAGGACCACGGGGCTGCACCTGTGTTGGGGTCAGGGCACGGCACACCAACCCAATGCGTCCTTTCACCTCAGGGCAAAAACAGCCCTGTTTATTGCGACCACGGGTGGCTGAGCTTTGGGTGTTCTAGATGTAACCAATCGAAAGTGCCACAATTTGATATCCAGCCAAGAGCTCTGCACCTGAATGGCTTTTAGTTAGGAATGGCAGTCGCAGCTGCTCTCCCGACCAATAAAGATCACGCTCCGGGCAGCTATGGGTCCCCGGTGGGACACTTCCTGGGACCTGAGCTGTGGAGCTGAGCGGCAGGCTAAGTGTTTTCCTTGTACACCTAGGGAGGTCCCCTGTGCATTGCACAAACAGAAAGGACGCACACAAAAATAAAACCCCGCCGCACTGACACGCACGCACACACTGCTCTCATAAACAACCGATCAACTGTTACCTTTCCAGGGCATGAGCGTCTCTAGTGCCTAGACACTGCGTCGGGAGCCTACTATACAATTTAAAAAGAGTATATGCCTCATCTGATCTTATTCTGATCTATTGTATGTATGTTTAATAGGATTCAGCTGGGATGTGTATCAGCACCCTGCAACCCATTCCCCAGAATGTCTTCTATCAGCACCGCATGGATGGAAAGTTTGTCAGCTCCGACAAGTGTGGAACCACACCACACATCTGCCCCATATCATCTGGATGTGTCAAAACACCCTCAAGTGTTGCTATAGTCACCTACTGGCCTAAAGAGTGCAAAGACACCTCTCTACCATGAGTCTATATAAAGAGTCTCATAAAGACACCTATCTAGTAGTAGTATTTATAAAGAGTCTCATAAAGAGAACTTGAATGTGCTAACCTTCAGTGTGCTGCAGTACAATAAGAAGCTATGTTTCATGTAGTCGTACTCCTCCACGTACTGAACTTTCCTGGCTAAATTGTGGCACGGGGTGAATCGAAATACCATCCTGTGTACCTTCCTGGAGGTTTGCGTTACTGTACAATTTAAATAATAGGCTTCTGAAAATGTAACCACTATTAGGGTTGATTGAAATGTGTTAATTTTCCTCAGTGTGGCAAAGGAGGTATCCGCTCACAAACATTTACCACTCACTCACTTTTTATCCTTCAGATACTTAAGTCATTTGAGTCTCATTCGCCCCCTCCTCTTGACGCAAAGAGTGATCTTTGGTGTAAACCGAGCCAGTTGCTACGGTGCGTATGAGCAACATATGCGAGTGAACGTTCCACTTTTATGAGTCTGAAGTGGTGCATCGAATGTGTAGTCTATTTAGCTCCGAGGTGGTAGTGACACAGACCTCTGAGAAAGGGCTTGGGAAGCAAAGAAGGAGTCTTTCTTATTGGAAAACTAAAGCAGAAAGCATTACTGACGAAAGCACAGCTTTTTATATTATCTGGGCTCCTTACAAAGTTTCAGTTTAAGCCAGTAGCCGTGCAACTGTGGTATAGTGGGTACAGTGTGTCCTGTGATGGGTTAAACAAATGCTGTCAAGCTACAGCAATGGTGACTCAACAATGGGAAACTTGACCAGATTCCAGTTTCTTCCTAAGAAAAGGTTTGGAATATGGTTATATGTATGAACCTTTACTAGCAGCAAACATAAGGTTCAAAGATTAAAACATGACCAATATAACCGGAAGGTTACGAAGGACTGAACATCTACAGTAGATGTATACTTTTCTTACCTGCTGAGTCAACATTAACCTTTCGCCCCATCCTAGCCTTAGCCTCGCAAGACCATCCTGATCTCGCAAGCTTTCAGTTTCACTTCGCCGCAAGAATCAGTCTGGAGAGCTTGGAAATCGAGTTGATTCAGTCCGGTAAACCTTGTGTGGGTGGCCAATCAGCAACGCAGTTTAGCTCTGGGCGTGGTTTAAGTGTGAAGGCGACTTGAAAACAACTCGAGTCGAAAAAGCCTAGAGATAAGAGCAAAGGCTTTTCTCAGTGCAAAATATGTTTCCACTCTTCTCCCGACTACTGCAAGAGTGGATAACAACAGCCTGCTGCCTGGTTCACAGGTTCGTCCAATCACATGCAAAGTCTTTTTTTTTTTTTTTTTTTTAAGCGCCTGCCCTTCCATTTCAATGGACGGCTCCCCCAGATGGATGTGTCTAACAGACACAGATGTCTGGTCATGTCAGGTTGCCACTGACTACAACTGGTTGGGTGTTTGACCCCTCTTTATCTTCCCGTCCCCTAAAATATGGAAACTAAGAGAATATAATCAAAGATATTATAATAAAGGTGAAACAAGATTGAGCGTTGTAATGCATTTCAATGGAAGCAAAAATGGAACACTTCCGGTCTCTTTAGTGGGCGTGTCACCAATGGCATTTTGCTGTGGAGGCTGACGTAGGCAGCGCCCACACAACTAAATCTACCACGCATGGCCTGAAACAATGTCAATTTACCTCAAAACAGTTTGCAGCAGAAATACCGTTGTGGCCTCATATAGATTGTAGGTACTTGGGAATTAATGTAATATACTCAAATTGCCAATTAACGTTCCAAGAGAGAAATAATGGGAAATAATATGGTGAAATCAGAGTCGTTCTGGTCTGCGTAATGGGTGAAAGTCGTCCCCCTCATTCCAAAAATCTAATGCGGAAGTGTCGTCCGTTGGAATCTCTCTTTTAAATGATATTCTCTCTGCCGCATTCGTCTCACCGGAAATGGATATAACATGGTTAAACAGCAACCGGTGATATGGAATATCTTGAAAGTCTGGTGATTTTTTTCATTTTTTCTAAATATTTATAAGTACAGTATGTTGCAGTTTATTTATTTGCATGGAAGTGGCAACCCTAATGCTTTGTGTTTCTCCGAGGCATTATATTATAGTAAGGCATGCCTGCTATTCCATTACAAACCATTGTGCATTCTTCATACTTTTTATTTATTCATCTTCTAGCTCCAAGCTACTGATCAGAATCAGACCTCTAAAAAAGTCTGTCAGCCAAACCTCTCAGGGCTTTTCCCTGCCTGCACATAACTGTGGAGCTGATGCAGTGTGGTGTGAAAGAGATTGAGAAACATCTAGAAGGTGATAACTGGTTCTGGGATAGGGGGTCACAGAACCCTTCTGGCAACACAGAGGCACAGTGGAGAGCACTGTGGCCTCACAGCAAGAAGGTCCCGGGTTTGAATCCCGGTCGTCCCGGCCTTTCTGTGTGGGGTTTGCATGTTCTCACCGTGTCTGCGTGGGTTTCCTCTGGGCGCTCCGGTTTCCCCCACTATCCCTGCTGCAGAGTGGCTGCTCCCTTGAGGGATGGGATAAATGCAGAGAACACATTTTGCAACGTATATGTATCTTTACCTTCAGAGTAATGGACAGCTGTATGCCTTATGTTTGCCATCTGATCAGGCCAATTTTCTTCACCCCAAAACAACAACAACAACAACAACAACAACTAGTGCCAGAGACTACACCTACCACAGCCTGTATACATAAATGGACAACCCCTCTGTGATGTCACCCATAGGTTTGCTCAAGAATGGGTTTGAAGCTCGAGCCATGCACATAATAGGGGGTGCAGGGGGCACGGTTGCACGGGTCTTAATCATTTCGAGCCATGCACATAATAGGGGGTGCAGGGGGCACGATTGCACGGGTCTTAATCATTTAAATATGACCCATAATTATTTCATACAGTTTGTGTTTCTATTACATTGGAATCACAAACCGGTATATCTGTAGCAACATTGGCTTTACATGCTTATGTACACTGTTTTTCACAATGCTACCTGATCTCAGTAGTTCAATAAGTATCGGCGTGTCATATGACATGCGTTAAGTGACACCCTAGCACCAATAGGAAGTGTGATGTTCACTCGCGTTGTGGTGCGCCAACAGGGAAGACTACTCACAGCGCGGATCACGAGACCAAATGCCAGTAGTCTCTTGCCTTTGGTAGTTGTATTTTATTTATTACTACCTTGCTAATTTAATGATCTGAGCAGTTTTGATAGCAGATCAACAACATAGTTGGAAGCTAATCTACCATTAGCATTTGTTGATAGCGTATAGCATAACGAGGAACGTAGCAGTCGCGCTACAACAGAATCAGATAAAAGAGGTGCCGTGGGAGCCGGGACATACCAAACCATATTCTCTCATGTTTTCAGGCGTGTCGATGCAGGAGAATAGAACAGTGGCGTATTCTCTAGCTGGGCAGCACATCAACGCTCGTCGAAGCGCGTCTAGTCGACGCCGGTGTGCGGGTTGTACATAGAAAACAATAGGGGCGTCTGTTTTGACGCGCATCGTACGCCCCCGGTGTGTGTTGGGCTTCACACAAAATGCGGGTCACCAGACCAAATGTGGGTAGTCTCTTTTTACCTACTGTAGTCGTCTATTTTTATTACTACCTTGCTAATTTTATGATTTGAGCAGTTAAGATGGTTTTGATAGCAGCAGATCAACCACAATTGGAAGCTAGGCTACCATTAGCATTTGTTGATAGCGTATAGCATAACGAGGAACGGAGCAGTCACGCTACAACAGAAGCACTGAAAAGAGCTGCTACGGGACCTGGGATAATACCAAACTGCAAATGCTCTTGTGTTGTCTGGAATAGAACAGTGCAGAATAGCTGGGCGGCACATGAACGTAAACGCAACGCAAAGCGCATCTAGTTGGCGCCAGTGTGCGGATTGTACATAGAAAACAATCAGGACGTCTGTCTTGATGCCCTTCGGACGCTGCCGGTGTGCGTTGTGCATACATTTATTTTTGTTTTAACAGACCAAACCTGTTTTTTGAACCAGGCTGTTAGATGTTTATTTTTGTTGTAAAGTTTTGATGTAAAGACATTTTAACATGGAATTCTATGGGGATTGACCCCCTTTTGCCATGTGGCCATTCCAGGAACTGCATATTTTGGCACTTCGGCGCTGGATTAATTTCTCAGCACCGGATGTTCCCGCTTGATATCTAATGGGCTTGGTGAGGTTCTGGTGACCACACTTTATAAGATTACAGGGCGGCCGGGGGGAAGTTACACTTTAAAGTTCTACCAAATAGTTTCTTTGTGCTGTGGTGCTGCAAGCAGGGTCATTATTGCTGCCCTGTCGACACGTAGCCTAACCATCTGGAAGGGTGGATTCCTCCCTCTGTGGTCCCTTCTAAAGGTTTATTCGGGTTGTTTTTACCCACATGGTTTTTAGAGATGTTGTTCCTTGCCCGGGGGAAGGAGCAGGTTCATATGGGTGTTTGTTTGAAAGTTGGGCCTGTACAGCCAGCTTGAGACTATAATGTCATTAAGGGTTAAACAATAACTGACTTGATTTCATTTGTTCAAAAATTATGTAGATACAGTATGTTGAAAATGTTTTGCTTTTTTTTTAAAGAGGAAATATGCTGTTCCCTTTGCAACTGTGCCAGCGGCATGAGGAATTCATACTGCTGCATAATTTCAGCGATAACCAAAAAACAAATATCATGCAAAGTGAACCGCACACAACAGGCCCCTGCTAAAAGCACAGCAAAGTCACCACTGTTCAAACACCGCCGTGACCACAAGCTCCACAATCACTAAAGTGTGTTCATTACAACAATTTCTCACAGGTCAATAGCCCATCTTTTTATCTTTTTAACCCACTTATGCGCAAACACTATGGTCTTCTTCACTGACCTGAAAATGTCGTAACCTGTATAGACTCACCAATAGCCAATAGGGGCTAGCTTGTTCCCATGTACAGTCCAGTGCATCTGGCACATATACCAGGTGTGAGGCAGAGAGACTCTTCAGAACAGAGAAGAAGCTAGAGCTCCCTGAGAAAAGTGCACTCAAACACACAAAGCCCACCCAGCTCAAAGGCACGCCGGTGGGAGCTGAACCCACGGACAGACCTGCCAGAATAACCTGAAAGTGCAGCGCTAAGCATTCGACCCAGAATATGAGCGGCATGCACATGGATGCACTCGTTCAGAACACAGAGCTGTGCTCTATATGCTCGTATCTGATGACCCCACCATTTTACACCCTTGGGAGATGTTAAGTGCAGCATCAGAGATAACAGCAAAAGGCCTGCTGTCCTCCGAGGCTGTCAGCGAGGAGCAGGCAGCCTCAACAGGTGGCAGGGACAGAGGGGGAGCTCGGGATCTTTTATCCTGCGCAACCCCCTACCCCCACTGGGAAACAGTGGTATCAGAGGGATTGCCCAGAATAACTTGCCCAAACACCTCTACCAGATCCAAGTGTTGTACTGAAGAGATACTAGCAGCAAACAGCTACGACCAGGCATTCGGGGCTGACCATGGGACTATATAACCATATCGACACCCAGCCTATTCTAGCCATTGGTTTGTGTGCTGCAGGACGAATGTTGTTAAAGGTGCTAAGTGCTTTACATTATTTACAGCATTTGGCAGACACTTTTATCCAGAGCGACTTGCAATTATTAGGCTACTTTACATGTGTCAATAGTATAATAACTATAGAATAAGTATAATATAAAATAATATAATATAATATATTAACTATAGAATAAGTCAGCAGTGCAACATTATTCTAACATTCGGTTAGAATAACGTTGTTCAGGGCTTCTGTTACACACATTACCATTATATCACATCATTCAATACATCACATATGTAAATCATTCAAATATATTTGCTATTGCTAACAGCGTAAATATTGTATCAGCAAAGTGCTTAATTCCCTAAAAGAGCTGTCATCAACATACAATTCCTATATCATTCAGTTCTACTTGCTAAATGTAAGGCAAGGCACTTTATTTATATATGGCACATTTCATACACAATGCAGACTCAATGTGGTTCACATAAAAACATGATACACAATAACAGCTTAATAAGAATGTAAAACATATAAAACATATGTATAAAACACTAAAATAAATGAATACCAGAATAAGGTGTCACGATTATTTTTTATTTTTTTGGATGACGAAAAATATTATTGTAGAAAATGTTTTTACTTGTTAAATGTGAGCTGCTAAAAACTACACCATAGCCTAAAATGATAATGCAACAACAGTTAATACTGTAAAGTGGTCCCGTGTCAATGGAGACTTTGACCGCAGTAATGACTAGCTGAGCTCCACATAACTTGAATGGGGCTTCTTATCAGTAGGCTGTGTTTGCCGTCACTGTCAGTACAAATAGGCCCCTGCATTCAACATCGCCACCTAAAATAATGTAGGCTAATTTGTAGCCTACTGAAACTATTTTTTAAAACAGATAACCCTACTGTGATGTGGGGTTACTTTGGCATAATTGGGATTAAATTGGCAAAACATTATTATTTAAACAATGCAAATGTAAGTTCCTGACTTTCACCTAATACTCTTTCTTGTGTGACTATAGAGATTGTCGTGTGAAGGAAATATGACCTGCTGCTACACGCACTGCAACGCAGAGCAGACACACCCCCTCGCGTCGATGCGGAGCCTGTAGCTCCACTGAAGGCAGAGATATTGTAGTTAGTGGGTAGTGGGCACATGCTCGCATCTTTGGGATACAGGACGCTGAAAGGACCTCGGAGAAATCAGTCATACATTGCGGTTAACAACATTAGATTTTTTCCCCATATATATGCTTTTGGGGCTTTCTCTATAACCTCGACTTTAAAAATAAAATTTTAACGGTTGTTGAAAAAAGAAGTCGACAGGAGCGCAGGATAAGGCTACCACGAGGTACGGTAAATAAAATCCTATATTTTAGGATTAGATTATTCAATTGTCCTTGTTTCTCTGTGATTGCTAGTTTTGCCATAATGTTGAATGAATAAGTTTTGAATGCAGTGTTGGCCATAGTCTACTCTAGATTAACAGAAATGTGCAGAAATTTAGCTAAATTAGCAACTTGCTTTCATGCACCTGTCGGGGTCACATGACCTCAGCAGTGGCAGCAACATATTTACAATTCATATTAATGGCAACATTAAAAAAACAAATCACACCTTGAGGACGTGAAGCTAGCAGTTAGATTCATGTCACTTCAGACATGATAATACAGTTACAGTCAGACAGTTATAATAATAACTGTTTGTTTTCCTTCTCACTGGATCCTGTTTGAAGTCTCACTTTAACAGAGCCGCCCAAAAGTAAACACACGTGAAGAGGTGTGAACTGGTTAATAGAAAACGCTGGCAAGCACATTTGCACGTCATGTCTGATGTTTTCCTTCTTTTTTCATTTTTTTCTTGTAGCCTTTAGCCGTTTGTTCAGTTGCGCGTTGGCAAAGGTGTGCAAAGGACATCCAGACTGACATCACTTTCTAATGCCTGACAGGAATTATATCTGGTGGTGACCAACAGTCCTGTTCATAGTGCCAATACAAGTCTTCTGTCTCCAATTCCAAAACATGTTAGAAGTCTTATATCTTTAAAAAAAAAAAAAAAAACAGACCAATATTGATATGCCTAAGGAAATAGGCTACGTTACTAATTAAATCCTGCTAAACAGACATTGGAAGGTAAATAGATTATGTAAGCACATCAATTGCAGCAATATAGCCTGGAGAAGCTGTCGCTTTGACAGGCTCTTCATAAGCAACCCAAAAGAGTGGACAGCTGGCTGAGTTCTTTCTGATAGCAATAGAACTCAAATGCAGTGTTGACAGAAGGCAAAAGCCAAAGTGTTAAGGATGCCTGCGATGTTCCACTGGCACTGCCTGCCTCTTCTAGATAAAGTAGCCTTACATTTAGCAAAACATAAGAACAATGTGCAGGAGCAATGCATTATTTAAATATATGTTGCTATCTATAGTTTTAAATAGTGATGGGCCTTGTTGTCGTCCAAATACGTATTTCCTTAAAGGTTTCCTCAGATAGGTGTGATAAGTGTAGAACTTATGCATATCCTACAGTTCAATTGTCTGCATTTGGTGGAACATGCAGGAAGGAGCAGTTTCTCTCTTCTTTTCCAGCAGTGTCATCTCTGACAGCCTGACCATCCTTGACCAGTCTTGGTATGTAGTAATGACTCGAGGGGAAACTTTGCCCGGTTTCAGTTACCACAGTTTGCGTTTGTGATGGTTACTGTGGCTTCTCCAAGGGAAAGGCATTTTCTCAGTAGCCCATAAGCAAATGGGCTTCCAACTGCCAGTATGACATCTGTGTCTTAATAGCAGAGCAACTGAGCAAATTTCGAGTGCGTCAGAAAAGGATTTTAAGCACTTTTCACAAGTAACCGATGATCATAAGCTATTCTAGGTGTTATGTGAAAGAAAACAGCTGATGAGAATGCAGCTGCCATTCTGAGCACCAGGCAACAACCTCTTTACATTGTGTGTGTGCGTGTGTGTGTGTGTGAGATCGTAAATGACTGCATCTTGATTAAAGAACAAGCATGTCACAGTTGTATATAGTGATTAGGCCAAGCCAACAGCTGAAGCTAGTTATCAGTGGGGTGTATTTAGGGTATACACATGTTATCATTTTGAATTACTCTCCTTTCCATTCGCCCTTCCTTTATACCTTTACACTTGTAAACCTATCACTCTGTTAGCATGTTACTTAAGATATTAGAATACTGTAATAATAGCACTCACATTTTGCCATTAGCAAGTTCAAACATGCTGGGTTTAATCTTTAAACACACACACACACACACACACACGCACGCACACAAACACTTGAAATGTACAGTAATATATCTGCATCAGATCGGCAAGTGTTAGTTATAACTGCTGTAGGTGATTTGACAGTTGAATGAAGAGCAACATGTATAGCTAAAAAACAACAAACACAAAAACTAGGGATGCTCCAATTGCATTTTTCCCGTTTAGTTCGGATTGACGTTGTTTTTTTTGTTTCCAAGGCTGACCGGCCAGTTCCGATTTTGGCCGATTCAGATTTTCATATGCCTTCACTATTTATTTGATGGCTTACCTCATTTAGACGCAGATATATTTAGTTTTAATTGTGCTAACTTTTAACAGTCCCTTAGCACTCGCCGGTCATCATAGTAACTTGTTGCCGGCCCCTTAACCATCAGCGCTGGCATACATGTCATCTTTTTACACTTTTCCAAGGCAGCGTCTGTTTAACAGGACGGATTGATAAAAATAAGCCACTATTATCAGTGAGATGGACAATAATATGCAAATAGATGTGCTCTGTGTTTCATTAAAAAATTTGACGCGCAAAGTGAGAATGTCTTGTGTAAAAAAAAAAAAAATTTTTACAGAGTATCTTACCTACTGTACGTCTTGACGTCTTCTTCGGACAGCTAACCGGCTATATTAACCAGCCGATTGCCAGTCTGTCTTCGGGCCGGTCCCTCAGGAAATTGTACTCCCAAAGCCAAAAACAACAAGCTGACTGGAATGAGAGTGGGATGTCCACATGGGGTGGGGGACAACTGATCCATTTCAGTGCTCTCCGGAATAGTAGCAACTAGCGAGGGCCCACATGGGGACCATGTATGTGCATGCTGTGTCGTGTTTTGTCTGCGATTTGCTCCCGGCAGCAATAGCCAGTACTAAGAGACGCTGAATTATGTTGCATTTATTCTCGCAGAGCCATCTTTTAATTGTGTCTGGGACACAGCACTGGCTAACTGTGTCAAGACCCGCCTACCTGTCAGGACATGTATTTTGATTGACATGCATGATGGCCAACCACATATCTCAATGAGCAAGTTAAAGATTGTGTAAAACAGATAAACACTTGTATTTTTAGTTTGTCACACCACAGAAAAGGGTAATATTAACCACCCAGCCAAATTTAAATAAAAAAAAAAAGTCGGCAAGTATATACAATTACGTTGCAAACGTGTGAAAATATAACATTATCTGTTCTCAAGCGCTGGGGGTGTGTCAGCAGAAGGCGCTGTACCCACACCCATTGCGTGTTCTACAGGTAACTCCATACCGCGGGGTTGTGGCAAAAATATATCCTCAGCCGAACATTGGTTGGAAAAAATTTGTAAAAAATATTAGATTGGTTATAATATAGGGCTGGGCAGACATCACTTTTTAGCAGATCACTTTTTGGCATCACACCTGCAGATGCCTTGAGATGCTGTTCTTGTCAAGTAAATCCAGCTTACAGCTTGTTGGATTGGACTTTTTCGTTTGGATATGTGGTTTATATTTTCTTTTGGAAAGAGGATTGGACTACATAAAGGATGGGTGGATTTGGCAGCCGGGTGTTAGCAGGTAGGCTAGGCTACTAAACCAGAAGCTTTCAAATAATGCACATTGACTCTCAACCACATTATGTGCTTAATTGTAAAATGAAGGCATAGCTACCAGACTGTATGCTGTTAAAGGACACTAAGCGATTTAGCTATGGAATTGTAGGCTGTTGAAGGACAATTTAGTAGGCTAATAACTTGCATTGGAGAAGGATAAATACTGAGCTGATTCGAACGCTCTCTACGCTTTTATATCCTCGTGGTGTTACGGGGAGGGGTATGCAAATTGGGACCAAATACGTATATTGTCCCTATTTCTGGCCCTCCCAAAAAATCCTGAACATCATCCTGAATGAAACGGTTTAACAGTCTAATTCTACAATACAATACTACATAGTTAACAGGGTTATTACATGTTTAAAGGAATGGATTTCTAACATATGTAAATTATTTCCAAGTAAATCTCTGTATTTGCATTACACAATCTTTAAAAGAAGCAGTTCAATGTGAAATTTTCTGGAATGGTGCCTTGGGGGCTTAGTGTCTTAGTCTACTTTTTAGACTTGCTTTTGAGAGAGAGAGATGTTTGCTTGTTCCAATGTATAATTTTCCTAACTAACTTTCCACAAGCTGAGAACTGCATGAACATTTTCTGCTATTAAGCATGTTAAGATATATTTTTTTCTCGGCGGTTGCCATGGTGCAGCGCAGTATCGGAGCTCCATTGATAATGGCTTTTTATAGTGCATGCACACGGTTAACTCAGAGTAAACATAATCTGAGTTGACTAAACTATCTCAGATGTTCTGAAACTGAAAACTCAGTTTTACATCTCAGTTTGTCAATTTAGAACAGTGTTTCCTCTAAGATTTTTTAAATCAATGGGGGAGAACGTTTATACGTGTGGTGCGTGCATGCCTACGCTAGTGGTCGGAGTGGATATTAATAGTTCATTTTAAAAATCTAAAATAAAATTTATTTAAATGATGAGTATGTGTGTTTTGCTTCTACACTGGAGGGGGATTGATGTTTGGGGAGGGGCAGGGTGTTAGGGGGTACTCCCCCAGAAATGTTTGAGTGTCAAACACTTAATTTCCTGCATTCTGGTGAATTAAACAAACTGCAGTTTGCGCCTTTTCGGCATCAATGTATGGTAAAGGTATCTTTATATAGGCTAAAGGAAAACAAAATATAACTGAATAGAATGCAGTAGGCGTAAAGACTCCTGTAGATCAACTTCTCAATTAATATTATCCCAACTGAATAAAAACACACTGATTTCAATATGGCTGAAAATCATCCTTACCACTCTTTAAATGCAGGCTCTTCAATGCATTCTCTATGGATTCCGGGAGTGCTTGCACTAACGTGTTTACGTAATACAAACGTTCATAGATATTTTAAAAATATATATTTTTTATTACAGTAATGAACAGCTTACAAACAACAGGAGAATGACATTGTTGTGAGATAAACAATGATATTTACAAAAAGATGCATGATAGATAAATAAAAGAAAATTAAAATAAATTAAATTAAATTAAAACAAATTAAGAAAAGGACATCTTAAAAAAAAAAA
This sequence comes from Amblyopsis hoosieri, assembly GCA_027564755.1. Classification (NCBI taxonomy): domain Eukaryota; kingdom Metazoa; phylum Chordata; class Actinopteri; order Percopsiformes; family Amblyopsidae; genus Amblyopsis; species Amblyopsis hoosieri. Next base: position 4,860 of record JAODUE010064916.1, on the reverse strand, counting down.
AATTGCACATTACCTTCAGCAACTGAGGTAATTTTAAACAAAGTAGTATAGCGGTTTACAAGCAATTCACTTTTTTTATTTTCTATTAATTTTAATGAGTTTATTAGTGTATCAATTTCCCAAAGAAAATTTTGTAAACATGGAGAGGATTTTGCACATCTTTGTTTGTGAATATAGAACTTTGCTATAAGAATCATAAAATTCATCACAAATCCAAAATTGAGATCATTGTAATCAAAGTATACTGTAATGTCCTTTAAAGTAAATGAGCAATTTTTATTTTAATGGTTAACAATGCAAGTAGACAGATCTTTCCAAAATTTGGAAACTGTCAGATTATAAATTATAATTTTATTTGTTATGCTTTTCATATTGTTCTATTTACTTTATACGACGTATGTACATGTACAAACCACACCCCACTGTTAAATCTTCGTAACTGTTACTACTCATTTCCTGGCCAATAGAGGGCGATGTATAACTTATATCAGACACGAGATGTTAGTGGTAGAAGAAGTAAGGCAGCATAAGTAATGTTACATCCTGTTTAGGCAACTAGTAGGAGTGGTTATGGGTGGCTATATAAGCGGGAGAGAGATATTTACCGGGGCTGAATTGCATTTCTCACAGGGCCTTACGGGACTGGGGATGTGTTTTCAGACCGCGGCCGCGCCAACTTGTAACTTTGTATTCATCATTGCATTTTGTTAATACAAGTTATATTATTAGAAGTCTATGGGGTGTCCTCATTCCTGTCGGTTAATTTAGATCACGACAAAACCAATGCACAATAAAAAAAATAGATGTATTAATGTTTTCTCTTGTTTACAAAAAGTACAGACATTTGAAATATCAACGTATTTTGCAATAAATTAATTTAAAGGATAAATTGGGTAAAGCACTTTGAAATGAACTTCTCTAATCTTATTGGTCATCCAATATTTGAAAGGTAACAACGATGCCTTTTGTGAATTTTGTTAATTCCAAAACTTACCTCTAGGAGTAATCTACTTTTTATTATGGAACATTTTACGAATATGTTTATTATGTTTGTTACAACAATTCCATTTAAAAGTAAATTAGGTATTGCATTATTACAAATATTATAATATAGATGACATTTCAAAAGTTCTATTAAACCAGCTGGAATAGCTTTTATTACAATATTAAATTATTTTGATGGGATTGGAAAATTATGAGTAACCATAAAATCTCTACGTCCTTTATTATATTTATTGATAACAATTGGGCAACTAAGAGGTATAAAAAGGTGATGCTGGGCAACCCTGTCAAGTCCTCTATTAACGTTAAACCTTTTTGAAGTTCCAGAATTCAGCACAATACAATACCTTGTCTACGCAACATGACCTAGAATGGTTCATCGCTGAACATTATGGCTTGTGTCTCATCCGTTCTGTCTGCATGACTTGCGAAGTAAGTAATATCATAATAATAATATTAATTGGTAGGATCATCTAGTGTGTATGCAATATATAAACCGTGTGTATGCAATATATAAACCAAACGTCAATGTTTTGCATTCACTTGAACCAAGGTAGTCGTAGAGATTATAGGTAGCCTACTGCCGTACTGTAAGAGAGATTGGGTCGAGAGCCTTTTGCTGCACCTAAAATAAACCATGAAAATAACATGACAAATGAATCAGACTATTATGAATTCATTTATTTTCATTATCAACCTAAAGTGTGTTTTGTAGCCCTTATTTTTTAAGACATTTATTTGATTAATTGGTAGACTACTTTTCGGTTATCTAGACCACAACATAGAACATAGAATGAATAATTTTTGAAGAGCTCCACTGCATAAGCTTTTTAAGGGTTAAGTTCAGGTTTGGGTCAGGAATTGGTTTGGGGTAGACTATTGATTGGTATGGCACTAGTGAGGTGACTAAACAACTCTAACAAAACATTGTAGGCTACAATGCAATGTAACAATAGCTAGTTGACTTAAAGCTACAGTAAGTGATTTCACTGTCAATTCACAATAGGCTATATCTCATTGGACTGCTGGTTGCCTGTTCTTTGTGCTGGGTAAAATCTGATGTTTGTAGCCTATACACAGCCCTGCCTCTGTAAATAGTAACACTAACAAAGTGGTGCAGATCGCACCACACAACAATATCCTAGTCTTTGCTTTGTGTTTTCAGTGTGTGGTAGGCAGAGCTTCTGACGGAAGTAAGAGGTTATTTTGTTATGATCGACAAGCTTTCTCTAGAATGATTTAGATACCTTTAATGTACCTAGGCTACTAAATTGGTCACTAAAACAATTGCCCTCTCAAATTTTCTGAGCAGGAGCCCGTCACTATTACCAGGCTATGTGATTCACCAAGCTAACGTTAGCCTTACTATAGCATAACATCGAAACTATAACATTAACTGGAAGGATAATTTGAGTAGCCCAGTACTAGTCTACAAGCGCAGACAAACAAGAATTAACCTAAATGCTGAACCACAAGCAGAACATCAGAACGAGCACAGAGAAGAGATGTGTTACGTTACGCTGTAAAAGACGACAACCCACTCAACAGGTGAATTGAAGTCTGTTGCTGGGGTGCGTTCAATCCATTGGTGGCTTGGCCGCCAATGTTTAGGTCAGGTAGAACATGTATGAAGAGCACCGCCCCTTTGGGTGACTTTTAAAAAGTTTAAATTAAATCTACCTTTTTTCCTATTTCTCCGGTAATGTTGCTATCTGCTTTGTCATTGCCTGAGAAAATGCTGTAGGTTACTCGCGCATACTGGGCTGTGCAACGCATTGTCGCGACTCTTCATGATATTTCATTAAATTTTGAAGGAGTGGCACACATGATTTAGCCGTGGCGGGCAGCCATAATTTAATGTATAGCGGAAACACTGCAGAGTTGGGGGTTAGTTTCAGAGTTTGTTAAATCTGCTTTCTGAAATAGGGCCCAGATGAACCCAGCTTTCAGCCAAGAGCTTGAAAACAAGGAAGCAAGGGGTGGGGTCTTCACAGTACCATACCATACTATTAATAGTGTATATAATGTGGATACCTGGCATTCAACTGTGAGAATACCCAGAAGTATCTATCCAAGCAGAACAATATATAAAAAGTGTATGATCATAATTGTTCAATATGAAAATTCAATATCAACAAGACTATAATGAAAAAGTATTGTGGGACAGTTGAAGTCACATTAGTAGTAGAGGATGATCACTTATTATATTAATAGGAAGGATCACATCATTAATATCCTAACTTTGCAATATTCCATACTCAAGGCACCACATGTATAGACAATGTAGAAAAAACCTTTAGCTGTGATAGTGTAACCTCTGAACTACAGGTTTATTTGACTAAAAGATTGGTTGACAGGGTGTGCACGAGTTCAGTAAGTGCAATAGGCTACTCAGGAGCAAAGAGATATTCTGTGGAATGTCAATTTCACTGTGTGCATGGGAACGCCTGTGTGTTTGAAAATCTGTAAATCAGGCGAAAGACACTGGAGAGACATTTTAGCCTGTGTGTGTGTGTGTGTGTGTGTGTGATTGAGCTGTGAGCGCTGGTGTGGTAAATCTCAGATGAGCTTATAATCAAATCTCACCTTGCAAACAACACACACACTCTGGCAGTCAGTGGTTGGCCATGGCGGTTGTATTTACAACAGTGAGATAGACATAAACAGAGTACAACAAAATAATGTTATAATATGTACATAATTGTTGCAATATAAACACATTGTTCCAACAGTAACCTCATTGTCTCTTGAGGCATAAATTGCATAGCATAAGCAGCATGATTGATCTTCTAAACATTGCAGAAGTGCATTTTTGGCAATATGTTTTCTTGTGTGGCTAGATGAAATGTAGATAGATGTGTTGCTTACAACATACCAATGTCAGCCTGGCATGTTTTTCATTCTATGGTTTTTCATCTAAAAAGGTATCAAACTCACAACAGTGGTCCAGTGTTCAAATGCAGTGTTAAGTGGTATACTGAGCACGGTGTACTGAAAAATAAAATTGTAGTGGATATGCATATTAATTTATGGATTTTCTGGATCCATAAGTGGAACTCTGGATTTTCGGCTAGAACACCACTTCAGGATGCACGTTCAGTCCGTGTATTCTTTATTAACTATTAGTTCTTGTCCCAGTAGGTGTATCCATACAGTATGTGTAAGTTGAGTGAGTGTGTGTGGTTCTGCTACAAACAAATACAAACAGAATTAAATAGGCTACAATTCCCAAACCTATGCCACACAACCATACAATGTAATCTGCATTAAGCATACAAATATACATGCATGTTAACCCAAAGACTACAGAATAATACCATGCAGACATGGTCCATCAGCATAACCTATATACTAATTACAAATGCAGTGAGGTTAAGCATACATTTACACACCACGGTAGATGTGCTACTCTAGCCACATCCTTTAGAATACTGTGAGATTAGAAGTTATTATACTAATGTTATTTTGTTTGTTATGCTTTTCTTATTTGTTCTTTTATTTTCATTATATGATGTATGTACGTGTACAAGCCACGTCCCACTTTTAAATCTACATTACTGTTATTACTATTAATTTCCTGGCCAAAAGAGGGCGATGTAGAACAAAAATTATATCAAACACGAGGTGTTTTATGCCGGGTACACACTACACGACTTTTTTGTCTTTCATGATTGTTACCATGTCAGATTAGACGAATATTGTGCGATAAATTCTTGACGTGTCGTGGCAGGGAGACTGGCAACACTACACGTATGACCCCGACCGATCACAGTATGCTGTAGTTCACGACCTGGCGCGAGATCATGTGTCATCGGGGAGGAGGGGTCAAGAAGTTGTCAATCATAGTTCACAGCGGCG
>JAODUE010064905.1:0-16268 GCA_027564755.1 Amblyopsis hoosieri | reverse complement strand
TCTGGTTTGAGAGGCTGCAATGTTTTCACTTTGGCTGATTGTTGACTCCTAAGGTTAATTATTGTTCCAGTAAAGAGTATACAATTCTAAAATGAGATAGCTACACAGGTTGTCATTATTTGGAAGGGGCGAAGCAGGGTAGTTATTGTGAAAGTAATAGTAATGTAACTAGTAACAACTAATTAATTTTAATACCCAGTATTATTACTTTTTGAAGCAATAATAAGTAATAAGTAACTAAATACTATTCCTGAGTAACTTGTTCAACACTGTTCAGGACAGAGTCATGCCAAGCCAAAGCTGGGTAATGCATGAAAAGTCCTCATGAATATTTGTGTATGGGAAAATTAGATATTCACTTCCGGAATATAGACCCCAGGTATAGATCTGCCTACATCCTCTAATCTGTATCACCTGCTGACATCATCTGCTGGCATCACCTGCTATTCAATAGTGAGTGTTTCAGCCCAGCACTGATCAAATATACATCTGACCATTGCAGTTTCCATCACGATTATCTGGTATATGGATCCGTTCACACTGCTGGTGAAAACATAGCCAAACACCTCACATAGTTTCTCTTTCACACTAATCTTTACATTATATGCAAAATAAAAACGTTCTGATGAGCCAAAGGCTCTTGTACAAATTATATTAAAAACATTGTTCCTTTCCTCAGTCTCTTTGTTTCAGTTAGCAGGATTTAGTCCATCTGTCCATGCTCGTGAGGCAGCGCTACCAGGATGGCCAGTATATGCTTTGTGGCAGATGTGTATTTGTATATGAACAACACTAGTATCCTCTGTCCACATCTTCTACTGCCCTCTAAGCATCCTTGGATATCTCACTCTGTTTCACACACATCAAACTGTTCCCATTTGAACACACCTCCATGTGTGTCCCAAAGCTAGCCTCCAAGAAAACGCTTTCATCATGCACGCACACACACACACACATATACGCGCACGCGAGCACACGCACACACACACAAAGACAGAAAGGGAGGGTAGGCAATGGGTAGGGGGTTAGGGTTGGGCCAATGCAGGGAGAGAGAGAGAGAGAGAGAGGCACAGGACTGGGGATTTAGACAGCATTGTAATAATGGCGTGCAACTCGATACTCGCACACACTGAATATTCCCCCAGAGGGTTTTTTCCATTACCCCAGCACAGCAGAATGGTGGAGTCGTTTAGTTGAGCCTCTCCAGCTCCCTCCCTCCCTCTCTCCCTCCCTCTCTCACTTTCAAACACTGCGCTAGCCTCCCTCCCTCTCCCTCGGTTCTCTCTCTCCCTTCCACACTCCTGCCTGTGTTTTTCCATAGATACATTGTGCAAATGTAACCTTTCGCAAGCCCCTACCCCCACCCCCAGGAAACTGGTTGGCCGCTTTGCTGCCAGGAAATATGAAAAACTGGCAGGCTGCCCGTTTAATCTGCAGAGTGAGGGGAAGGGAGAGGGGTGGAAGGCAAAGGAAGAGGGGGGGCAGAAAGGAGAGGTGGAGAGAAAATAGAGAAACAGAACAGAGAGAGAGAGGGAGTGGTATGGGGAGAGAATGCGGGCAATTTTACTAGCACGAAAAAGAGCCATATTAATGGTGGTAGATAAATCATTTGTGGACAAGCAAAGCAAGCAAGCGTCGTGCAATCAATGAAGAGTACATGCGGGTGGTGTCTGCACGTATAGCCTAGCCAGTTCAACAGCAAGCTTTTTATATTGTTAATGTTGCACACTGTTAACAATTATGTACATGTATTCGCTTTTGGATTCAAATCAAAATACATGTAGCTGCACATCATCATCAACTAGATTCTGACGATGACCCTCAATAATGTGCAAACATGCATTCATTTGAACACAAATACTTATATAGACTATTCATGAGTTCAGTTGCCGTGCAAGACACACAAGCACAAGGTTTCTTTTCTTTTTCTCACACTGGTGTATTCCCACCCCTCTAAAGATTGTTTTCCAGTCAGTGAGCTTTTAACAGGCAGAATATTAGATAGGCGGATGCTGCAGTTTCTATGTGAAGGAGTGCAGGAAAGAGAGGAAGAAAAGACACGCTCATTTAACTACAGTGCCACCTGGTGCTCATAGTTGCAAATAACACCTTCCGTCTAACAAGTATCTTGCAAAGTACCTTGACATTTTAGTGGATGCAGGTCCTGTGTGTGCTTCAGTCAATTTAACCCCAGTTATTTAAATAATGCTAATAAACTACTAAAATTAATTGGAAAATGTGTGATACAGACATGCAAACATGTTACATTTTGTATAAATTACTATATTTTTTTATGAAAAAAGTTCAAGTAGAAGCCAATTTCAAACGATTGGGTATAAGAATTCTACATTATATCACAGCATTAAAAACTAACAGAAAAATTATACATAAGTGCATAGCCATGAGTAAAATACACCATTAAAGGCAGGGTTTGTAATTCTCGAGAACGTTTGAGAACTTCGAGCTAATATCAAAACAATATCCCTCCGCGGTTCCGCCTCACACATTGAAACGCATTGTTAAGCAAAGCATAGTACTCTGGTAACTACAGCTTTGTTGTTGTGAGCGGTGTTTGCCACTTAGTTTGTGCTTTTATTTACAGAGCCAGAGCTATGTAGAAGTATCCGATCATTTTTTCAACACGCACAGATAAGGTAAGATAGTGAAATGTAAAAAGATATTTGGTGAATTTGGTGAATTGGTGACAAAAAGTGTATTAGCTTACAATGAGACTATACCTTTAATTATTTGAGTTTAATGACATTTCCTACTTTAGTCCTAAAATCACTCTGCATCTCAACAAAGACCAAATAAACTTTTTTCTTTGGCATGACCTTGTAAACCTAACAACCCAATAAGGGGTTAAAATGCCACTCTAGGCAAACCTAGCCATATTTAGGCAAGACATAACTTCATCTTCATCATTATTTTCTGTCCTCTGTGGAGAAAATGTGTCCTCTGTATTTGACCCATCCTACTTAGGATCAGTGTGCATGCATATACTGTTTGCCTGGGGTCTAGGGACCTAATGCAATGTCTTAGGCAATGACAGGAATATTCTTCCAACATGTAAACCAAAATGAGATCCACATGTACATGGAGAGAACATCCAAACTCAGATAGGCCCCATTGGACATACCTGTCCAATACCTGTCCAATAAAGTGAGGCAACATTGTTGTGATACCCTGTTGTTAATTGTCAGTAGAATGTGATCTCCTAAATCAAACCGTGTATGCGACAGGCCAATGGGGAGGGGGTGCTGGTTAAACTGTATGTCCAAGCAGACAACCCCTAGCAAGCAAACAAACAAGCGCACATTGTCCACTGTAGAAATGTCTGCATTGAACGGCCTACCAAGACACATGCACAGTCTAGAGAAGATGCTAATGCTTAAGCGGCCTAATAGATGCTAATGAAGCCGGCATTATGGCCCTTCAGCATTCGGTGTGCTCACCACCGGGGTGTTTAGTACCGAGGGTACTAAACTCACAATATACCTTCTCCACCCACATACCCTTGAACGTCAAACATCCTGGAAGCTCTTCCTGTGGTTTTGACGTATTTCCTATTGGTTGCCAGGCAACACAGGGCGGAAAATGCGGCAAGGTGATGTGTGAGGGATAAGCCTTGGGGAGTTTGGAGGAGAGGAGCGAGGAATTGAGGAGACAGAAAGTGTCGAGGGGTTGTTCTGTCCTCACACAGCATCGTTGTTGCACGCATACACACACACATACACACATGCACTCACACACACAGGGCAAATGTTTCCACAAGAAGTGATCCTCTTGCTATGTAAGATGCAATTAATGTTTCTACAATATCTTTAAGTTAGCAGCAAAGAATATAAAGAATTGACTGTTTATGAATATATTACTGTTTATGAATATAATGCTGTTTTGACTTAATGTGACTTTCATGCCATGTAGGACACCTGTTGTTAAAATACAATCAGTAACCAAATACAACTCAATATTAACAAATAACAACACTCATTGAGGCAAGCTGTAAGTGCAGCATGAATTGATGTCCTTAAGATGTGCATGTGTCATATTTAACTCTGACAATTACAGTTACAATTACATTTAGCAGATGCTTTTATTCAAAGTGACTTGCAGTGAGTTTATACTGTACAGTAGACTATATATACAAGTAAGGAGCATTTAGGTGGCTAACACCTAAATGCTCCTTACTGTGTTAGCCATCTTGCTTAATTAAGGATGCTTATAGCCAGTACTGTAGGCTGGGCTTGATGGGATCCAATCTAAATAGACTTAGTGACCTTTTAATTACAGTACCTATTACAGACTACATGCATATTTAGCTCATAATGAGACCTTGGTGAGGTCAGCTATTGTAAGCGAATACAGTTTTTGTTAAATTCAGTAAATACTTGAATTTCCTCGTGGTCCGCTAGCTGTCCGTCCTGTATGTGCGCTGAATAATTAATCAGGTGTGTTTTGAAGCTTGAGTTGTGCTGGCTTCGGCTGGCTCTTGTGTACGCCCATAATGTACCTGACTCCGCCTGTTTTAATATATTGTCAACTGATGAGCTATATAAAAATCCACCCCCATACAGTCATGAATGGGGAAATAGGCCAAAGTAACATGGATTTAGTCTCGCAGAGCCAAGCTTTACATACGTAAAGTCTGGGACACAGTGCTGGCTAACTGCATCAGAACTACTGCGAGGTATTTTGATTGACATGCACGACAACTAACTAAGTAACTTGATTACCAAGTTGGCCGTTAAACTAACAATGAGGACTTCATTACAAAACTAAAGGTCTTGTAAATCTGTAAAATTAGTAAGATACGGTTACTGCCTAAATTAAATGTTTAATTTTAAATGAGTGAATACAGTAGTGCACTAGTATCGCATTACTGATAGGCCTACACATGTGTGAGTGACCATGCTAACAGCCAATGAAAATCGACAGTATCGCTTCCTAAAAGTCGGTGTTGAGTTTTAACGGGTATATGTATCAGACATTCAGTACAGAGTTCCTTATGTGAGTATTGCTAATGGAAGGAAGAATCTGAGAATAATGGGGATTGACTCCTTTTTGTAGCTTGCCTGAAGTGGCCATTCAAGGAACAGCAGGCACTTCGTTTTGGATTTATTTCTCAGCAATGGAGGTTTTTCAGTTGGTCTGGATTGTTTGCAATCACCGCTTCATAATGGGTGTAGACGTCTGGCTCATTTTGAAACTTTTTGAGCAGCTTTAACTAATCGGTATTGCTACAAATCTTTGTATTGGTTCATCTAGCTCTCCCAGTATTTCTATACAGACACTTGACTTCAACATCATTGCATTTAGCCACCTCTGCTTGTCACTGATTGGTCTGCCATCCAGGGCGGCTGTGTGAACGCTAAAGGGAACACGGTTTCCAGACTATAATCTCAGCAACAACTGAGCTGAGAGCAATAGCCAGGATAGCTGACTCCACCTTTATAACAATCTTGTCTGGATTGTCTTGATGTACCGGTAGTGTCTTACACTCAAAATATGAATAATGGTTATTCATGGACTGAAACCATCAGTTCATGCAAACCTAAACGGTGAAGACCTAAAATACGGTCAAAGGCCACACATTGTGAAAAGCATATTGTAGCAGCATGCCTCAGTTATCCAGACTCTGGAGGTATTGTTGTGTGGCCTCTCAGCATTAGGTGACTTCATCCGACTGTGCCTCACTTCAAGGGGGGCTACATCAGTTGGTTTACTGATGGTGTGGTTGTAAAACATGGTTGGTCTGTCCACACACACACACACACACACAGTGTGTCATCATGTTGCCACACAGTGATCTTTGTGCGTGTGATTCAGTCTCCGTTGTAATTAAATTTATTTATGAATTGTGTTGAACTCACCAACATTACCAATCAACACTTTATATTTAATTTTATCTAGATTAAATAATCTAAAATATAGAAAATAATAACAGCTATGGTATATAACCCCCCCCTCACACACACACACATACATACAAAAACACACATTATATGCATGTCATGTTCAACTGTCTTTTACCTACACACCCTAAAACACACAAACACATTTACAACAAAACCTATTGCTATGAGATGACTTCAAACATTGTCCAGTATGCGTGTGTGCGTGTGTGTGTGTGTGTGTGTGTGTGTGTGTGTGTGTGCGTGTGTGTGTGCGCATAAAAGACAGACACACTCACACCCCACCCCCTGGTATGAATGACATGCCTTTTCTTTGTCAGTGTCTGGGGCTGTTCTCCCACAAATGCTTGAAAGGAGGTGGGGGTTGCATGGCACTAGGGCTGGAGGGAGGGGGTAGTTGGTAATGAAGAACGGGAGGGGGTGCTATTTAAATTCTTGCTTTGTTCTATCAACCACCCCCACACCCAACACACATGCACACACACTCATATACTTCCTGCCCCCCCCCCCTCCCCTCCACAATCTCCATCTTAAGCTCTCTCTTGCTCTCTTTTCTTTTTTTCTTTTTAGGCACTAAAGCAACCAAAGTTAGTTGAGAAAATAAGACCATCATAGATAGCAAAAGAAATACAGAAACATAGTTGGTGTGTTTGGCGGAAAGTGTGCGTGTGTGTGTGGGGGGGTGGGGGGCTGGGTAGAAAATTGGAAATTTGGGATATTGGGTGACAAAGATAAGGTCAGATAAAAAAAATAAAATTAATAAAATAAAAAAAAAGATAAGGTCAGATAAGATGGACTGACTGAAAAAGAAGCGTGTTTGTAGTACTGTCTGTGTGTTTGAATTGTAGCTAGACACATACAGTCAGACACACAGACAGTTTGGGGAAAGCAGTAAAAGGAGCGTATTGTTTAAGAGTTTAGTCTCCAGCCACTCCCTGTAGGACACAAAAACAGTACTGGGAAAACCGGAGGAGTGGAAATACCCAGAGAGCGAGAGAGATATAGCACAGAAATTATCATGTTCATAAAACTGAAGGAAATAAATGCTAAAAATGAAAAAGAAGGTAACAATTGAATGCACTAAGGGTGCATGGACCCCTAAAGATCCTTTGAGTTAATACTGGTAACTTTTCAAGGTTTTATGGTGTGACAGTATCACATTTGTCAAAACATTGTTTGAATTTATATTATTACTTAATACTGTGCACTTAACATATTTGGTCCCCACCCAACGCAAGAGCAATGCACATATCTTTGCTAGTTTCAGACAGTCGTAGATGTCATTTTCCTGTCCAGTGCCCTTGTTATTTAAATAGCAAATGCACGTGTGCCCATCTGAGCTCCTATGGGCATGCTTGAATTAAAATGTGTTGTGGTCAGGCACATTGTTATCTTGAGGCAAACAAAAACCAATTGTACGATTGACCAATAAAAACATGAAGTAAGCAAACCATCAGTTTGCTTAGATTGTTAAAATATAGACACACAATCTTACAGGCTCACATTATTTTTGACTTTGTTCGTACAAGTAATTTATATCTCATTCAGATTAGGTAAAAATTAAAAGCTTGTGTCACTCTAAACTAAAGGAACTATGTATGATCTTGTCTTCCACTAAAAAAGTGAAGGCTTCTTGGGCCATACATACACACATGCATACACTGCTATTGCACACCAGCTATGAAACAAAGATCTTGGATTATAATTCACACAGAGGGAGTGTGATGCAATTTTCTGTTCAGGACACAAATAATCTAGCCTGGCTCTGTCTTGCTCGCAGCTCAATTTTTGCTGAATTGAAAACCCTTGGATGGCAGACTAAGTGGACTCAACGTCCAGTGGGGTGTGATGACGCTGAGGTCAAGCGTGTGTTGTGAAATAGTGGTAGAACTAGATGAAGCGATACAAACAGTTGTAGCAACGCAGTCAGTCCAGTAGTTTTAAAATAAATCAGTAGACAATGACTGTGAACACCTCCCACCCTATTCACAGACCCTATTCACAAAGTGAATTCTGAGTGGTTACACCAGGCGGCAATAACGCCACTATATATTTGAATAGGAAATTGTTGTTTGCTGCTATATTAACGTTTAAAATATCATATATGTGATCTTTAAATTCTTTTAAACAGACATTTAAACAAAATATCCTACAATGAAAGAAGTACATGTTTCAGCAGGTTTCAAAAACTTAATGCAATGTTTTCATGCACCCCTGATCACTCCTTTATATTATATAAATATATCATATCAAAAAGCATATTAATTGCCGTAGGCAATGAGTTGTTAAAGAACACATAACCTACATCAGGCTCAGATTGTATCTGGCAGGGGCAAAAAAACCAACATGTGATTCACTAAAAAGAGTGACCGAAAACATTTAATTTGTTATAATGTATACCGCACCTATAATTTTAGTATGTATTATATTTGACTCATTTGATATGAGGTGTGATATGGTGCATGCATTAAGAATGTGTAAATAATATCCTGCCTCAAACATTCACATGCATGCTAGCCTTGACCATATTACTGGGTATGTACATTCGATGTATCCTTTATAGTAGCATATGTTATTATAAATGTTGTTTTTCTATAGCATTCATCCCTCCTGCATGCCCCAAATACACCCAGGCTACTGTTGCTATTTTATGTTTTAGCTAGAACAAGCGAGTGGCTGCCGAATTTCGGTTCAAAGTAGAAGTGGAAAAAAGCGATGAAAGAGACCGTGACAGGAGGAATAAGAGAGTAAAAAAAAACAAGTGGGAAATGGTTTGTTAGAGTGCGGAGAAAGGGAATTAGGAGAAAGAGTGACAAGTGAAGGGAGCAGGCAGCGGAAATAAAAGGAAAAGGGTAGAAAGGAGGGAGGATGAGGAAACCTACTGTAGAGAGAAACTGAGGAAAGAAGGAGCAGAGATGGGCTGAGGTAAGGAGAATGAAAAGCAGTAGGACACCAGGAAGAAAGGAGTGTGCAGTGCCTGAGCTAGCCTGAGCTAGCAGGAGGGGGCTGAGTGAGGATCAATAACTAATTTCAGTGCAAAGCTCAACTTGGACTGTTTTCCAATAAGGCTGGGACATGACAACATGGCTTGTGGAGCTGTGGAACTCTCTCTCTCTCTCTCTCTCTCTCTGCATCTCTTTCTGACTCCTCTGACTACCTATTTTGTCTGTTTTCTCTCAGGTCTATAGCCACAGCCAGGATTTAAAGCTGCACTCTTCTCCACTCTGCCCCCTGAAATATAAACTATAAGCTGCCAGCTTTCAGCCTGGTATAAATCATCCAGCACTGGTGCACTGGGCTGATCAGCGTGCCGCGAGCACTGGGCGGCTCCCGCGGACCCATGGCGCTGGATGGCGACCCGCCGTTGGCACTGGGTGGCACCAGTGGGCCAGACAGACTGGATGGGCAAACCGCCGCGCTGGATGGAAATCCCAAATGTTGGTTGGCGCAGATGGCCCCCGGATGTCAGGAGGCAGCCCACATGCGCCAAGCGGCTCTGTAGCACTGGCCAAAGGCGACCGCCTCTGGGAGTGGTGGTCCCTGTGCACTGCGTGACCGCACCAATGGGACCTCGCACGGAATGCCCCTGGTGGGCCAGATGTGTGTGGCGGCTCCAGCGGACCCCCGATGCAGGGTGGTTCTAGTGGGCCCTCGATGCGGGGCAGACCCCCGACGTAGTGTGGCTCCAGCAGACCCCCGTTGAGAAGTGGATCCCTAAAGATGGGTGGCTCTGGCGTAGGGCTGGGCGATATATCAATATTTTATTTATAATGGTATATTTTCAAATGAGATCTAATATTAGACAATACTGTTTAAATCGATATAATTATATTCAGACATTTTTTCAGAATAGCCAATGGGAGAACAAATACTGAGTCACATGCTCAATTTCCGTTTCTGAAAAACAGATGCAAGTAAACAGCTAGTATTACTAGGTACCCTGTAATCAAAAACAAATGTGGATTAAATTGAGTAAACATTATCATTATTGCTGCAATATTCACAACCCCTCTGATTTAATCATGTACATCTACAATTAAGTCTCTAAAAATTAAATAAATGTCAAATTTCCGTCGGTTTTCCAGTTTTTTCTCCTCCTGAACATTTAACCCACTTTATAGAAAATACCGATATACTGTATATCGTGTCAAACTAAATAAATCGGGATATCATTTTTGGTCCATATCGCCCAGCCCTACTCTGGCATGGAGTGGGACCCCGATGCGGGGCAGCTCTGGCAGTCTCTTGGTGCAGTACGGCACAGGCGGCGACCGCCCTTTAGAGCCATGCAGCGGCGGATCCTGGAAGCTGTGCGGCGGCGGCGGTGACTCACAGACACTGGACAGCAGCCCGCATGCACTGGGTGGTGACCCCGACAGACTCTCGGCGCTAGACGGTGCCAGCCAACCCGCAGCACTGGGTTGTTCCGACGAACCGTCAGTGCTGAGTGGATCTGGTGCCGCTACGATGCCTTCCTGATTGCCGATGGTCTGGTAGCCCCCCCCCCCCCAACTACTAACGAACAACCCGGGCACACACTCCTCGCATGTTTTCACACGACACTTGCCGTAACCAAACACAGACCAGAGCCGTGCCAATAGCCCAGGGCAGAGCCATGGAAATAACAGAGTTACGAAAACAGAAGTTCACATTTTTCAACGGTCACATGGTTCCAGGAAGTGCTTGGTGGGAAATTTGAATATATAAGCCATTCCTGCCCACTGGAGGGCCTGACCAGTGAACAGCCATTTGATGGTGAACAGCCGCATGGTCTGCTTGAGGAACATGGGCATGGGCATTGTCCATCGGACCGAGCCCCGTGAGCAGGCAGCTCAGCAGGTCACGGATAGTTCCTAACCTCTGTTCTATCTGTGTGATCTGGTCTTCCAGACTAGACACAGCCGCCACATGCATGTCTGGTGCAGTAATTCTTTCAGTGGGTTATTCTGTCACGTCGCAAGCTTGACAGAAAACAGAGGTGAGAGGTTGGAGGTGAATGCATGAGCCGTCGCTTTGCATTTAATAGCAACAAAAACTAATCAAAAACAGTTGCGTTAACTAACAAACGTGCTCACAGCAAACCGGCGAAACAATAACCCACAAACACAAAGGGAACCCTTCAGCCTTATATGCCCTGACACATACACGGCTGAATGCAATCAGCAAACTGCATGTATGGGTGTGGGGCGCTGGGAACACAGGCAGAAGACCGCCGGACGGACACACACCAGTGAGTCAAACCTGGGAAAGGGGTGCGCTGCCCATCAGCACAACCATGGACGTTACACCAATTGCTTCACACTCCGCTGTAAAACCTTTTCAGAGCATGCTGGAGGTCCCAGTTCAAAGAAGCACAAATGACAAGATCATCCGCAAACAGCAGCGATAACACAATATGATCCACTACTACAATTCGGCAAACTCCCAGGCTTCCTCAATTATCTGTGAGAGGACAAATAGCTGGTCCACTGTTGGACAGAATCCGTATTGTGAATCTTCGGTTTGACTACCAGCCATATTCTACTTTCAAGCACCTTGGCATAAGCTTTTCCCAAGAGGATGAGGAGCATGATTCCCCGATAGTCGGAACACACCCTCCGGTCATATTTCATAAAGATTGGGGCCGCCACCCTGGTCTGCCATTCCAAGGGGACTTTTCCTGAAATTATTGCAATGTTGTAGAAATGTGTCAACCAAGACAGTCCCATTACATCCAAGGATTTCAGCATTTCTGGGCGAATATAATGCACCACATCAGTAACATCTACCAAGGAAAGAGATTCAGACCCCCCATGTGCATCCATCCCTGCCTCCTCCATGGAGGGCACATTTCCTGAATTTAGAAGATCCTCAAAATACTCCTTCCACATACTGACAATGTCCTCAGTAGACTAGCATTTCTCCAGCCTTACTTAACAGCTTGGCTGGTTTACCGCCTTCCCCTCTTGAGTTGCCAAATGGTTTTCCAGAACCGTTTTGAGGCCAGCTGAAATCCTTTTCCATGGTCTCTCCAAACTCCTCCCATGTCCTAGAGTTTTCTTCTGCCACAGCTGCAGCCTTTTTCGCCAGACGATACCTATCCACTGAATGCGGAGTCTCTGGAGCCAAAAATCTCTTTCTTTAGTTTTACATCCTTGCTGACTGCTGGAGTCCACCAATTAGTTCTTGGGTTGCTGCCATAGCAGGCACCAACTAGCTTTTCACCACAGCTCTTGGCAGCCGCATCAACAATCAAATTCTGTCAGAGGTGCGAGAAATTATTTCGAATAGGGTCTTCTGACAAAGGTTCGCAGCACATTCTTTCTAAACCCTTGGGCTTATCGGGTCTGTCTGGACGTTTTCCCCACCTTTTGATCCAACTCACTACCAGATGGTGATCAGTTGACAGCTCAACTCCTGTCTTTACCTGAGTGTCCAGAACATACGGCTTCAGGTCTGCTGAATCATTGACCTTTTGCCCAAGGTACTCTAGTACCTTGGGCAAAAGGTACTCAGAGAGGTCCAATAACATCCCACCACTCAGGTTCAGGTCGGAGAGGCCATTCCTCCAAATCACACCCCTCCAGGTCTCCCAGAATGTGGGAGAGAGCCCACATTTATCAAGGAGTTTGTTTCCAGAGCCTACACTGTGCAGAGGTGAGCATCTAGAGGTGAACTATATCTAGATGGTATCTCTCAACCTCATGCACCAGCTCTGGCTTCTTGTGGCGCTAGTTTCTGGGACCACATCCTGGAACACCTATAGCTGCTTCACATTTCTTCTGAACTGGCATGCGATGTCACAGCGGTCTGCGGTCGGGCTGCACTCGCCTTTACGCTACACTCACCCTTTGCATTTGTGTGCGCTGCTGCTTTTCAGGGTTCCTACGGAGTATGGAAAAGTATGACATTTGTTTTGAGTAGTTTCCGGATCTGAATAAATATGGAAATACGACAAAATAGTATGCAATTTGGGTTTCCAGCTATTGCCCCTATTCTGTTGGCTAAAATCTAAAATTTCTATTTCTAAACATTGACCATAATGAGCAGAAGGTTTTTAATGGTGTTAGGCGCAGGCAGTCAGCACAGCCAAAACGCATATCACTGTGTGATAGCATATACGCTAACGTCCAGGGGTTAAATAGCCGGGCTGCATGGCACATGAAGCATTTGCTGCTTTTGACATACACTGGCATAAAGTCATAAAAATCCACTACAGTAAAAGCCATGATCAAATGTCCCAAGAATCCGAGGTATGAAACGATATGTGGATCAAAAATGTAGGTGGATTGACCAGACTGAATCATGGACCGTTTCACCGTTACTTACAACTTTACAAAATCTGGACATCCACGACCAAATTAGTTTACAGTAAAAGAAAGTGCAGAAATACTTTATAATTGTGTGTACCGGTACATTGTTTGGTGTTAATTTATTTGTAAAATATATCACAAAGTTTGTAAATGTATGCCTGGAAATGTATGGAATTTGTAAATTGAATATGTCACATGTATGAGTGTATAAGAGAAATATAGTCATGATAATATATAATAATAATGATAATACACCTTTATTTATAGAGCACCTTTAAAAACATGATTGACAAAGTGCTTTAACATACTGAAGAAAGAAGTTTTAACAGTCAAATAAAGCACAATAAAATTTAGAAAAATTGAGAATTTATGCAAAATATAATTTGTCCATCCCAGAACCATTCTAGTGAAACACAGTATATATAGTTTAGTAGCAGGACTGGCTGCCAGAGCCTCATTCAGGTATATTAATCCTACTGTGACCATTGCACTTAGTGCTGCCAGCTGGGGCACTTGAAATGAGGGACACCAGGCTGGAAATGAGGTAGAAACAGGCTGTTTGTCCATTGGAAAAGTGCCAATGTGATTTCCATACTAGCCTGCAGCAAATGGCTGCAATCTCCCCGAAATCAAATCAGACTTTTACAGCCGTTGTTGGGGCACACTGAGATTGGTTGTTTAATTAAAACAAGTCATAAATTATTGTAAAGTTAAAAAAAGAGAGCAAGTAATTATAAATAAGCATATACAATACTTTGTTATTGAACATTAATGTAAAAATAAATATGTAAACCTTGTTCATAGGAAATTCATCAGAATACAATATTGATTAACACTAGAATTTAATAAAACTTGGTGATTCTTCAGTTGGGGGAACTTTCAGATCCCCAGGTTATACATTCATGTTAGAAATACTTTACGACAAAATAAACAGCTATGTTATGAAAATAATTATATATTGCACCACCCAAAAAAAAAAAGCACAAAAATTATTATTTCCAATTTTTTAAACGTTTTAAACATGTTTTGCTACTTTGCCCCTTTCCCCAACCCAAAGTGATCAATTCATTTAAAATAACAATGCATGTTCTTATAACAACTTTAAAACATATACAGTATAATGTATTTCTTGAGTTCATATCTATGCACATTTTGCATTTTTATGAACAATATATCAGTCCCCAATATTACCGTTATTTCGACAACTATAATTATATAATATATATTATATACAGTATATTATTAGAATTATATATCTATAATTACTATAATACTGTCAGCCATGAGAAGAATGTGTTTAACTTGCATCTTTAACTAGATGTTGAGTAGTGTTAGCTAATCCATGACCTAGCATACTTTTATCCTGAAAAAGTGACAATTGTCATTTACCCCAACACGTCATTACCAACACAACTTGTTGTGATGGTAATGTCATCCTCAATGGTAATGACAGGTTCTAATTTTCACCATAAGTATATTTGTAACAGTTTAGAAATAAAAGTTATAGAAGCATAATATTGTGATTTTACAATGAAATGCAAGTATAAGGAAATAAATATGATAGGACACAGTAATAGGATAAGACAGGTTTAAACACCAACACGTCTCCAGTAGTCTTGAAAAATAAAATTTATATATGCAAACATAGCCATATTTTGATGTTGTCATTGTTACATTTGATTCTCCTGCTAAATACTCTAGGCTTCTTCACAATTTTGTGTATTCTTTCTAGATTTTGGTCGATTATAATGTGCCAATTATTCCATTGATGTAATTACCAAAACATTATGGCATTACCGCCACATTCATTAATTTATAGCAAAAGTAGTTTTAAATCTTTAAAAAAGTAACAACAACATTAACTGAGTTCAAATTATATGCTTGTTATCTTATTTTATGTTAAAGACTGTATTTAAAAATGACATTTTCTTTTGCCACTTGGCAAATAAACTAGAATATAATTAAGTTCAGTTTTTACCATCATTAGGTCTTTACATTGTCTTGGCATAATAAAAACAAAATTATTAAACATTTAAATTTTAAAAGTTAAGATGGTCAAATGTGCCTCCAATTGAAGAATAATTCATCCTATAAATGCTTGTGTTTTTAATCTGGATTTATCTTGACTATATTTAACAATATGGAGTGTAACACAACACAATTTTAGGAAAAGTCAAAGACTGGGGGACTTCAATATATTGTTAAAACATAATTATGTACAATTGAAAAACCGTCCCGTATAACATTTACCCCGTAGTGGTTAGTGTTAAATAAAAATGTAAGAATAATGTTGTGCTTCAAATGTGTTTATTTAAGTTTAACTTGCCTCAGAGGCATGAGTTTGAAATTATATGCCACCAGAGCATCATTGACACATTATGCAAACAGACAAATATTTGGTTAATGATAGAAAACAGTGGACACAATTATAGCTTTATTCAACTGATGAGATGTGAAAAGTCATAGAAAAACAATGAAACTGTGTCTGATCAACATAGTATTGACTTACACTGTGAGAAGTATCCAATAGTATATAGAAAATGGAAGGGACATGTAATTTATGTTGCCCTGAACAACCCTGAAAATAAATGGTTTAATTCCCTCGGTCTTTACTTCCAAATGCGTATGAGCACACCTCTATTGTATTTTACCCTCCATTGAGTGTTAGCATAAATCCCCATTAATTCCCATAGGAAATCACATCAAATCACTGTAAAAGACATAGCCAACACTCTCTAAGGGGGAGGGCAGGTGGTCTTACAGTACAATGCTATTGGAGTTTGTGATGTCACAAATCAACCAATCATTTCAGCTGTGCTGCCCAACAGGTGCAAACCCGTCTCATAAGTTGGGTTGTCATGCAATGAAAGTCAAATAAGGCTCCCCCCATCCCCATAAATCCTCACTTTAAAAGTGAAGTAAAAGTGAATGCCTTGCTCTCTCTCTCTCTCTCTCTCTCTCTCTCTCTCTCTCTCTCTCTCTCTCTCTCTCTCTCTCGCGCCCCGCGCGGGGGGTGGGGGGGGTGTCGGGGGGGGGGTGGGGGGGGGGGGGGGGGGCGGGG